>JAPMOR010023367.1:104518-130202 GCA_026543865.1 Argiope aurantia | reverse complement strand
AATCTTTCCTTTAAGTTATGTAATCTTTCCTTTAAGTTATGTAATCTTTCTTTAAAGTTATTATTTCTATACGTTTTTAATACTTTTCAACCAATAAACAGTAAAATTATTTATTTATTCAATCATTACTTTCTTTGTTAATTTGTGTACGACCCCTAAAACACGAACATCCGACATGATTTTCTCTCTTCGCGAACTCATATCCAGGCATTGAAAAGTGGTTTAAGTCAGTATTTATGTAGTTTCATATCTTTGAGATTTTTTGTGATAAAATGTTGAAATTTCGTACATGACCTTATTAGAGGATGCGGCATATTTTACTCACTGGGAATTTTTTTTGTACGGAGTCCGTATAAAAATTTAAATTTTGTATTTTTTAAAGTTTAATCCCCTGAAAACTTTAATTCATATCATAGCAATTTGCACCTTTTTATTACGCAACTTTGTAATTTACAGTTATGTCTACGATCAATATTTCAGAAATAGAAGCCGCGGTCAAGGTTTTGGAGACACCCTGTATATTTCTAAACGAAAAAATTTTCTAGATGTCGGGAAGATTAGCGTTTTTATATTTATTATTTCTTTATTTAAAGCCAATGAAGTGCTACCGTAAATAAACATCATGAGTGGATTGATGGATTTAAAAAAAAGATAAAATAATATTCTTCTTAAAGATAATATATATATATTAAAATAATATTCTTTAATATTCTTTAAAAATTTAGGTAATGAAAAGGGTCTCTTCGAAATGCATGACCAGATGGCTGACCTGTATCTCGTCAAAGAAATTGACAGAGAAGCTTTGAAAAGTCCAATTTTAACTCTTCACATTCAAGTAAGTAATCTTAAATATTGCATTGAAAGATTTCATCTAATAACTTTCGAAATTTCTAGAAGGAAGACCAAATTTAAAATTTCAAGTGTATGTCTGAAATGAAATATGGTTTTATTTTATTTTCTTTCTGAATTTTATTGTGATTTTTTTTTTTTGAAATTTCAACTCATAGTTAATGTATAAGGCGCTTTAATAAAGTCGATATTGGAATGCAAAACTGATAAATCTATCGTTTTTTTGAATTAATACGTTATGACTCCGTGATTATTTCATTTCTTTAACTGAAAATAATTAATATTCATCAGTGAATCACTAAAAATAAAAAATTCTAATTGTAATTTATACAATTATTTTATTAATAACTTCAGACATAATATATTTCTGTTGAAATGCGGTTTCGGAATCGAATTTTATCATTCTTGAGACTGAAAATTTTTTTTACGTAAGAATTCTTCAATTCTTTTTACTACTTCAAGTACTTTTTGCATAAATTTATTCCTTTTTATTGTTAAGTTAATCATAATTATTTTTACTTCTCGGTATGTATGTTTATGTTTAGCGCAATTTATCATTTTACGCAGTTCAGCGTTTTTTATACACGCCTGTGTCATGTTCTTTATTTTGAAGATAAAAAAATTCTATTAATTCGTACCAAAAAAGTTGGCATACTGAAAATAAATATTTTGTTAATTCTTTTTAAATGTATTTTACGAAAATGCACCGATTTAAAGCCAAAAAATTTTTTGCTGTCAATATTAATTAGAAACGTAAAATAAAAAAAAACATTGAATACTAAAATGGATGTTGTTTTGAAATACATATAAAAATAATAATATGAATCTTTTGTTTGTTTTTACTGAAGCAAACAATTTTATGCTAAAATTGTTGAAATTAAATTAAAACTAATATCTTTTTGCGGAACATTTAATATCTTTTTGAGCAAAAGTTATCTTAAACTTTCGAATTAATTTATAAAGCAGTTGTATTTTTTTAACTCGTTTTAAACTTCTCTTACACCTTTGGAGGAAGTAAAATTCTCTTTGTATATCAGACAATAACTTTAAAAAAATGAAATGTAAGCTATTTTCTTTGGCGCAATTGTCGTAATGCTCGGGATGGCACGCCGAATCACATTTTAACTGTCACGATTCGCCGCAGACAGCTCATCACTTTCCCATTTTTCACCTTCAGAAGATTCTCCACTTTTATTATGAGCTATTCAAAAACCTTACATGTGACCACACACCTATCATTTGAGCTGGTCTTTTAAGACCCCATTCCTCCCCAATACAAGCGGACATTTTGCAGCATTTGGTTGGAAACAATGGAAAGCTTTCGCTTTCTCATAGCAATTCACCGATTGACCTGATTTGACGATCAGTAAGAATCTGTCATGATTTAGGAAGTAATAGGAAAATTCTTTTACGGCCGTAAAGATGTTCAATCATGGTTCGGAAAGAGTGAGCAGACTTTTTCTTCTTTCTTTGGTCAATATGGATGGAAGTTTCGCCTGTTTAAAAGCCAGTTTGTAAGCTGAATCGTATAAATTTTCAACTTGGGATCAATATTGTTAAATTGAACAGGGAAACGAATACGTTTGGTGATGGCAGCTATTTACTCGGAATATGTGGCAGGGATCGTAAATTGAGCTTCTCATATAAATTTCTAAAGACTTAGAGCAAAAGAATTTTTGGTTGAACGTAATGTGGTATAAAATTTTCCGAAAACGTAATTTAAGATGTACCGAACTTAAAGCCTTCTGATACCAGGTGGATTGCCGATGATATTGGGTATATTTAATTTCAATTAAATCATTTAAATATAACTTCCTGTCCGTGATTTCCTCAAATTGACAGATATTTAAAATCATGTTATTTTAATTATCTTTCATAAATTCTGACCATTCTTGGAGATCAATCCCATGAGATCAGAGGGCTATTAAAAACGTAAATGTATGGCTCACCTATCTTCTAACTTCCGTTATATTATAATTTCTATTTTTTAGTTCGTCATATAAACTACACAGATATTTTATATTTCTTCTTAAACTTTCAACAATGGAAGAAAATTGTGTGATTAAATTTTTCACGAAATGATGAAAACGGCTTGAATTTCAGGGTAATAATGTAATCTGTTACTGAAAATTAGACAAAACAAATTTTAAAAATTTGTCAAAATTTAGGAAAAATTTGCATGATTATTACGTTTGTACCATTAAAAGAATATGTATATTTTTTTAAATTTTGAAATGGTGTGAAATTCAGTTTGGTTCATTTTCGGAAATTAACATGAAAAAACGCTAATAATTGGCATAATTTTTCATCAATCAAAATTCTAGTTCAAATTTTAAAAATCGCTGTGAAGTACACATTTTCATCCACGTAAATATAAACGTATATCAAATTTTGTAGCTGTATGTCAGACGGACTGGTCTGTTTAGTGCCAACACATACACATTTATATTTATTACTACTAAAGATTTACATTATTGAAATCATTACAAAAAATTATGTTGCAGTTTTTAATACTTATTTCGAAGAACCATATTTCTAAAAAACAGAATCGTATATAAATATAAGCCAGCGCCCATAAATGCATTTATTACATTTTAAAATTTAAGCCGACAGTATTTATTCTGAATCAAATCATGTTATAAGAAACAGAATAAACACATTTCAAATCCTTATTAAACTTAACGCAACTACTGTTGTGTCAACATTTCAAGTAAAGAGATTAAAATTGAGATGTTAACAGAACAAGTATAACAACTATGTGACAGGTTAACCGGTTTAAGTTAAGCTGTTTCTAGTGGAATAAATAGTTTAGCATTGCAACTTTCTTTCTTTAAACTGTTTTATTATAAACTTAACTTTAGGTGGAGACATGTTTTTAAGAAATAAAACATGGATATTTTTTGTTTCTTTTTTTTCCACTCTTTTTATTTATTTATTTGACTTCATTAGCTTTTAAAGGATTTTTGAAAATTTTGAAACTTAAGCTTTCGTCCCACCCATAATGATTTGTAAGCATAATGGATTTACTTGTCAGACGACTTCTAATCGTCAAAAATAGTTGTCACTAATATCTCAAGAAATTTTAAATGTCATTTAAATAGTAATTATGGTGGAACGTCCATATTTATTGTACAAAAACGAAATTCGATCAGCGCTAACCAGCATCTTTATTCCATTTTATTGAGATATGTTGTTTTAGTTTTTGTAGATGAAAATACAAAAAATGATGACATGAACCGGACTATACAATTAAAAATATTATTTAGTCTAGTATTATACAATTAAAAATATTATTTAGTCTAGTATTAGAAAACAAAAGAAAGTTACGCCAATAATGTTCAAAAAGCAACCCAAATTTTATAAGTTTTTGACAGTAACTTAGAAATTGTAGAAAAAAAATTAAAAATAATTTTTAACTTGATTGAATTGAAACATGTTGCAAGATTGAAAAACATGTTACAATTCACATTTAATTTCAACTAAAAGCAACACTGAATTTCAACCAAAAGCAACACTAAATTTTTAAAATCGTTTCATTTCAAATTCTTGTGTAATTGAAAAAAAAAGCAGCAGATTCAAAAGTAATGATACATTTGAAAACAATCATTCTTTCAAAATTTTGATATTTTAATGTCAGAAATGCATTGATTATGCTTAAAATGGAATTATAGAATTGAATCCCAAGAAAGAAATCTTCATATGTCTGAAGCAAAAATCTTATAAGCAGGGAACAAGGAATACAATTAGATCTTTGAATATAATGATATGAAATTATGTCAATTCTCTTTTCAAAGGAGCTTTTAAATTCGAATTCTATCCATTTCTCTTTTATCCTTGAATTTGAAAAATTAGTTAATACCGGTCCCTAATGAACTGAGATATGCACTTGACAGAAAAGCCATACAAATTCACTTTTACCCAACAAAGTCCTTATTCAGTCACTCAGCATTTCAAGAAAGCCTAGAAATTCAAATTCATTCGTCGTAATTTGAAAGACAAATTAGCCTATTACCGTAATCATTAACGAGCTGAAACGTCAACTGTCATGTTATTCTAATGAAATAACAACGGAGCCTTTGAAGTCCTATACCTGAAATTCCGTTAGTAACAACGATTCGAAAACCTTGTAAATTTGTTATGAGACAGCTGCTGGTTCAAAGGGCGGGATTCGGGAGACAAAAGGTCGATTAAAGGTGACGTCATTTCTCAGCGTGATGTCATTGAGTTAATGCAAACGAATGAAGCACGACTTTGAAACCTCTAAAACATATGTTTTCGTAGCAATGACGATCACCAGCAGTGCATTATGTTTAAATAATGGACATAAATTATTCACTTTCGACTCTGACCTAGTTGTATCTCTGAAGAATGTAATTTGTCGGTTTTGTGGTATCATTAGGCTTAGAATATTAAACTATTTGGAAATGCTACTGTTAGAAATTTACATTAAAATACTGACCTTCTTTCAAATGCTTAAGTCAAAACGTGGAGGTAAATGTCAATCTTCTAAATGATCATAAGTAAACTTGCAAGAATAGGTTAATTTTTATACACTCTTGGAAGACCTAGAAGGCGTTTTCCCCCATGAAATTGATAGTGTTGGCCATTAAATTTATTTATGATATTTACTTTAACGCATTATAATCGTAATTCATGCTTAGGATAATAAGATATTCGAATATTATTGTAGGGATATGATAATCAATCAGTTCTCTGCAGAGATTTGTCCAATTTTAATATGCATCAGGGTTTACCGAAGATGAACTCAATGTATGTTGAAACTTTTCTTGCCTTTCAAATTTGGGAAGTAAATTCAAAGTAATGCAGGCTCCCAATGACAGAAATATGAGATAAATAATAGATGAATGCCTAAATAAATTGGATTGAAAAAATGAATTGGGATTTTTGAAAAATGGATAATTGGGATCATTATAATATTTAATCCTGAATTTTTAAATTTGCATTGCATTTTGTAATGTTTGCAATATAGCTTTCAGAATATGCATTCCTTTGATGAATAGTATTTGGCGAATATAAATGAATTCGTGAGCTCTTTTAAAATTGTACTGTGTTATGCTAACAACATTCCGGAATATATTGACTCCAATTACATGACTTTACTAAACACTTAACACAACACCACACCTCCGTTTCTAGAGTTTATGTGACCCTTTTCTGGTTTGGTAAAGATGTAAGTGTACAAAAAAAGTTACATAGCAATCAGTTTGAAAGAAACAAACAAATAACAAAACACGAATACGTATAACAGAACAAGAAATGATAAAAACTAAAATGAAAAATAGCTGGAGTACAATAAAATTGGATGAATGAATATGATAATGTACAGTATGGGTGAAAATATAAAGGTATTATAAAAATTAATTACTTGAGGAAGTGAAAGGATAAATTATGAATAAAATGTGAGGTGTATTAAATGATGCCCTAAAAATTGATAAGGTTAATCTGATTGGAACAGTTCAGTTCTCCGTGATCAATTAGGAATCTAATCATGCTTATGATTCTTTTTTTGGAAAAGAAATTATTAAGAACTCTTTTGAAGGAAATTAATTAAAAGGAAGAAGAAAGAAAAAAGCATAACCCAAATAAAGAAATATTAATTTAGAATATTTAGAATATTGCCATTAAATAATAAAAAATAAATGATAATTAACAGTAAACTACAATGGGATACACTATTGCATGTTATCCACCAAAATATTTACATGCCATCAACTAAAACATTCTTTGGTTGCTCAAAAGGAAGAAGAAAGAAAAAGTGTAACATGAATAAAGAAATATTAACTTAGAATAATTTAGAAAGTTGCCATTCAAGTAATAATAAGAATTAAATGATTAACTTAAAATACATTATTTGGCGCTGCATTATGGCATGTTATCCTCTAAAACGTCTACATGGCATCAATTAAAACATTCTTTGATTGCTCAAACTTTATATACTATTTTACACTTGATTTTATGAAAGGATACAAATTTATAAACACTTTTTAAGTTTTACATGAATGCTTTGAAAATATATTCCATAATGCTTTCAAAAAGTAACAACCAAACTGCGATTTTACTATTGAAAAACCGAAATTGTTTGTATCATGTTCACATTATGGACAGAGAAGTTTATGCACATTTTAAATGCATTAACGGATGTGAAGTAAGTTACTTTTCTTTAAAGTTGTAAAAGAATTAGAGAACTTAAGCAGAATAATTCCCTTGTACCGAAAGCTGTAAAAGCCACGGTTTGTTTCTTTAAGGATGCGCTACTTTTCCGAAGAATCCCTAAGTTTAAGTAAAACCATGCTTAACTTCGGAAAAGAAGAAAATTCCCCATCCTCTTCAGCACATTTCTATAGATAAGCGGCTTAGTCTAAATTTAGAGACGATAGTAAGTTTGAGGATTCTTATCCTATGTTTGGATTAGTTTGGAAATTGCGAAAGCTGTTTTGCAGACGATTGAAAGAAAAGTTAAGAAAACAGACGGTTTTCTTTTTCAGGCATTGGATTATCGTTTGCTCTCATTTAAATCTAAAAGAATTCAAATCTTAAACTTTTCGAATAGAAATAAGAAATGATTAACAGAAATTGATGTTTAACAGTAACATTTTAAAAATTGTTCCATCAGCAATGGAAACCAGAAAATTTCAAAATAAATATATATTTTAGATGTATAAAACTGACGAGAAGCACTTCTTTAGACAAAGAATTTCACGATGCAAAATTTTATATATTATTTCACCAGTTGTATTTTGGCAGCATAAATCCGGATTCAAATTATTTATATGAGCAAATTTATGAAAATTCCATGCATGATTCTCTAACATCGCTAACGTTCTCAATATTTTTAATTTACAGACATAGAACTTCATTGTGCCATTTAATAGTTACCAAAATAGGTGAAAAATAAGCTATTTATATATCACTCGGTGAATCTTTTCCTCATTGTTTTTTGATAATCGTCATGTATGTTTTCGTATATTCGATCGGTTGTAATTTAGTTTTTTGTGATGTCTTCTTTCACAATAGAATAAATCAGTGAGCCTATTTTAAAAAAAAAAACTATGGCTACCTTCGAGCTAATGGCTGAAGTTGAAAGCCACACTCTTAACGTATAGCATACTATATGATATGAATTTCAAGGTGGCAAAAAAGTGAAATTTTAAATGTATGGTTTTATAGCATGCAGATTATTAGTGTTTTAAACTTAACTTTAGTTATTTACAATATTAAAACTAATTTAATTAAGTTATTTACATAAATGATTATACTTTGGGATGTTTAATTCAGCGTTATGATATATCACGTAATTTAATTAATGATTGAATTTCATACAAGTGCCATTTAGCACAGGGATAGTTCTTTATAATAACTAGCGGTAATGGTCTCCCCGAAACTTTCTCTCATAATCTTTAATAAAGGTATTATGCCTTCCCCCATGCATTATTATCTTGTGGAAGTTTGGCAATATTTTGTATAACGGTGACGAACAATAATTTCAAAATATAGGTCTATGTATTAAATCTAGTATAATTATTGAATCGATCATGAGATCTTTTGCTATTTTTTGGCGATTAATCCTTTTCATGTAGTTAATACACATAGTTCCAAAGAATGTGCATTTTAAAACCTTTTTCTGACCTAAAGAAATCAAAATTTAATATAGAACTACAGCAATATTCATCTGCTAAGGCAATATTCATCGAAAAAATATTTGTAAATAATTAGTTCAATTTATCGCATTATCCAATACATTGCATGGCTTTTGGCTTGATGAACTATACAAAAGGGAAAAACCATTAAAAACTTCTTAATCTGAATTGTACTGAAATGAATAATAGATTGATAAATATAAAAGCATCTGAAAAAGTACCTATCGTATTTAATACCCCTTTTAACAACCTTATCGTTCCATCGAATGACAGAACAAAGAGAAAGCACCGCCACTGAATGCTTGACCTCATGGCCGCAGAAACACTGACGTAACGGCCAGAAATTCGAGTAAAACAGGGCGGTCATCGCAGAAATTCCTCCTCCTCCGCAAGGGCTGTATACACGTGAGAAAGTAAACGCTTGATCACCTTGAGAATACAAGCTTGACACACTTTCTTCTGGATTCCGATTTTTATTCTTTATTATTTTGTTCATTTCTTTTCTTTTTATTCATCCTCTAATTCTTTTATATTTTTACAAGCATTGTTAGTAGCAGCAGTATCCGTTCCATAGAACCCAAACATGATCAGAAGGAATTTAGAATTTAGTTTATTTTTCTTCTTTTCTGGCAGCTGATTTTTAGCATCGTTTCGTTAACAGTTCGAGCATAGTAGAAATAGAGCAGTTATCGAACCATTGTGAACTTGTTTGTTTTACTTCTCTTTTTTTCTTTTTGAAAAATGTTTTCAGGGTTAAAGCCTGATCTAGTTTAGACTTGGTGAACAGATGTCCTCTGGTTCGGTTGCTTGGTTCGAGTTGTTAAACGTTTTCACAAACAATAAATTTTTCAGAGACAAAATATTTAAAAATTGTCATACTTTATCATGTTTTAAATTTTCCTATTTTTATACATCCATAAATTTCAATGATTATAATAACAAAATTAATATTCAAAAAGTTGAAAAGAATTTTACTAGAAAGTATCATTGATAAATAGGGCGATTTAAAATTTCATTTAGATTAGCAGAAACAAAAGGTCGTCGATTCATTTAATGGATATTTAGTATGGAATTTTTAATATAAATACTGAATTAACGATAACATTTAATTTGAATCTAAATTATTAAAAACATTCCCATTTCTCAAGATGTATCTGGTAATCAATATTTTTTTGAGAAAATATTCATCCACATAAAGGAAAGCAAAACATTCTTTGACAATGTTTTGAAATATATGATTTCATTCAATGCTAAAAAATATTAATTTTATTACATTCTTATAGGTTGTCTATTGTGTTAGGTGCTTATTGAAATTTTGGCGCATTAAAATTGATTTGCGTGATACTTGTTTTTATGTTTTAAGTAATTCAGCCTACGATAATGTTTCTTCATTTTCTTGTCGGCTATTAAATTTTATAAATTCTTATTTGGAGTTAAAATATATTGCTAGCCAAAAATCTGCCAAATGACGACAATGTTGTAATAAATCTTTTTTTTTAAAAAAACATTTAATGAAACTCAGTAAATAATTGGAAAATATTCCGAAGAAATTTTTTTATTTCCTTCAAGATTTTACAATTCATTCATTCACATTTTTTCTGAATATTCAAAATCTTGCTTCATCAGTTAAAAAAATATTTTAACAAATGTCACCACATACAAATTTGAGATTTTTTTGCAGTTATTGCAATTTGGTGGTAAATGACCAGTTAGATATTAAACAAGTAATATACGACTATAATCTGAATAATGGAGTTAATTTTCAAAAAAAAAAGAATGATTATTATTATTTATTTTTATGGAACATTTTTTGTTTAAATATCATAAGAGAAAGTATGATATCTCAAAAACAACATTTTTTGACACTGAAAATTATGATAAATTATATTTGAACAATTATATTGGTCATTAAATAAATTATATTGAAACAGAAGAAAAAAAATGCAATTTATAATATTCAAACCGGTATTTATTTTATAATGTTTCTCTAATACGAGGCAGATTTTTCGTGAAAATAGTTGCATTATTTTATAATATCTCAATTCATCTTTAAAAATGTGCCGTTAATCACATTTAATTATTAAATTCATAGAATGATCTGTTATGCACTTTATTTTGAAATTTTTTTGCAAAAATGGTTTAGTGAAGTAGCTGTACTTGACATATAATGTAGGTCATGATTATTTTAATGGTATAATTCGTATGAATGCTGCTTTAAAATTACTTTTCATCAATTATTTAACGGTAACTTTCCTCTTTATTCTATAATTTAGTGGGTGCAAGGTCAGTCCGTAACATCCTTTAGAAGTTTACTTAATCTTTAAAATGTAAACTGGTTTTTCTTATCTTTTATTAAGGGATTTAATCATAAACACTGAGTAAGCTAATGCATTTGACAATTATGCAGTGGAAATTGTGATAGCATTTATAATTACTCAACTGAAAATTATATGAAATGATGTGTTAGGAAAGTATTGTTTAAAGATCCAGCGGAAGCGATTTTAGCGTAGATTAATGAATAAGAAACTTGAAAATTGAAATGTTTTTTCTTCCTTTCTTTCTTTTTTTTCCCTCTAACTGTTAATAAGCTTAGAACTATCCCTTTTAAACCTGCTTGAAAATTAATGTAATTATGTTTGATCATTAATTTATCATTTTGTCTCTTGCTGCTACTTTTGTTTGTTACATTGAAATTGAAGTTAAATTTATTTATTTATTCTTTAATAGCTGACTTAATTTTAAAATAATTTTAAAATGATACAATGAAATGCTCTGAGGATAAACAAAATGTTAATTGATATCGAATTTAATTAAAAATTATTGAATTTAATTTGAAAATTTCACCACTTAATTTCTTTCCTTATTTTGAAATTGCGAAATCAAATGAACATGAATCAAGATTTTCTGATTTTTTATTTAATTAGTTCCTTAAATTTCTTAAGATTTATAAACAACTATACGTAAAAAATCCTTTTTAGAGAATTTCAAAAGCCAACTCTGGATGTTTTAATTTAAATGTGTTCTGTTATTTTTCTAAATATATTTTACTATGATATTTATCTTTGAAAGAGAACATGTTTTCAGTATTATTTTATATAATTCTACAAATTATAAAATATTTAAAATTCTAACTAATTAAATAAAATTAAAATTAAAAATAATTTAAATTAAATTACATTAATCAAACAAATTATTTAAAAAGTGACAATATGCATATCATTATTCATTTTCTTCGTTGAAGGATTTAAAATAAAATTTATAAGATTATGAAGCTATTTTGTATTGAATTTAATTTTTTCAATAAATATTTTGCTATAAATTGTTCAGCTTTTTGCATACAAACAATATTAAAGTAATAAAAAATGCTTGTGGAATTTATTTTATCATTTTAAATTCTTTGTGTACGATAAGAATAACATATTTACTATCCCCTCTTTTATTAGTAGATCAATTTTGTATTAAATATTTTAAAATGAATTATTAATGTTTGTTCAATTACTAATGCTTGTTAAAAATTCAAACAAAATTGTTATACTTATACAATTGATAAACAATTCCAAAATATAAATTTTTGAAACAGCTATTTTTGCATAATGTAGTAAAAAAAAATTTGTTTCTGGCGTTTTTCAAAATTAATTATAATTCCAACCTCTTATAAAGTGGAATGGAGCTATTTCAATTTGTGTAAAAAAATCTTACATATAAAAGTACATTGTGAAAAAATGAATCTGGAATTCATAAAATAGTTCTTGGCACCCAGGTATTTAACTGCTTTCATTCACTAATCACGCGTTATTAGTAAAATCTCCTAGTTACTAGCGTTAATAGATATAAAATAAAAACAAACTAAGAAAAAAAAAACCGAAATTACATTCGGTATATCAAAAACAGACAGCCTATATCCATCTAAAAAGAATAAAAGTTTAATTTTTTCTCTTCTTTGCTTTAATTCTTTCTTTTCTCTTTTTTAATAAACATTCCTAAGTCAAAAGGGCAACAGTCATCAGCATTTATCTTAACTTAAATTGCACATTTTAGATTACATTTTGCCGTTTCGTTATTCATTAAGTATCTCATATCAAATCTTTGATGATGTTAATAAATAAAGTCGACTGAAAATATTTATAAGCTACAAAAAATGCGGGAAAACTCTCTGTAAGAAAATGTATCTCGATCTTTCGTCTTTTTTTATAAACTCCATAATCTTAACTCTCTTAAAGTGCAGATAATATAAAGTGCTTTAAATTTAAAAAAAAAAGTCATTTTTTATATTTTTTTTATCAACTTGCAGACGACAAGAAATGAGTCATTCCTGTTATGAGCAATACTAAAATAAAAATATAAATTTTCCTTCTTTGAAAAAAAAAGTATAGGAAAAAATAACAGCTGAAAAATGAACTTGCAGAGATTCTTTTTTCCCCACTCTTTGTTGGATAATTTTTATTTTTTAGCAGAATTATTTTTTTTTCAAATTGATGTTAAGCTGAAATAATTTTTTTTATCTCCTTGTTCAATTAAGCATGGTGGTAACTTCTACTATAACTCTATTGAAAGTAGTTATTGGATTTTTTTTAAATCCACCGTATGTTTGTGACATTTTATTTTGCTTTCTATAAAAGACTCTTAACATAATAGAACTCGGCATTTTTTCAAATTTTTTGTTGAAATCTTATTTTTACTTTTATACAAAAGGAGCATAGATTGTTTTAAGTAATGCGAACTGAATTTTTACAGAATCGAATTAACTTAAAATCAGTTGACTAATAATTTCGTTGTCTTATATGTATAGGAGTTACACTTTTTAATAATTTTAAGTGAAGATGAATGTGTTCTTTTTCATTAACTGTTATCTGTTTTCGCAATGCTACATGTATTTGAAAAGCATTCATGTTTCATTTAACGCTATAAAGATGTATTGAAATTAATATTTGTTGATTATTATTTATCATTATTTAATTATTACGCTTTATTCGATAATTAAAATTCTTATCAATGTTATCAATACACTGAATTATTATTATTAGATTAAAACATGCAGTTTTATCATGGAATAAAACTGACAATTATTCAAATTTGTAAATTAATTCATATTAATACTAAGAAACAATTGATAACCGATCGAATTTCGAAAGAGGCATAAAAGCAGGCTATATATTTGGTATTAGCATTTAGTAAAAGTTAAATACTCCTAAAAGATCTTCATAATGTAATGCATCTTGCAATTTTTTTATTTAAATATTTATGATAATTGTATTAAATTTATGACAATTATTTTATGCTCTAACAATCCATGAAAATTAAGAATACATCTTTCAGGTTATGATTTTAAAATTGCATACTTCTAGAAACTTTCAATGTTACTTATTTATTTTTAAAAATTATTTATTATTATTATTAAAATTATATATTATTATTGAAAAAGAGTAGAATAAATGTCCGAAGCATAATTTCATGTTCTTTTTACCATTTCTCTTATTCGATTTTCGTTAACTTTTGCTTTTACCTCTAAAGATATTATGTTCGCAGTATTGAAAAGAAATCAAATAGAATTTTTAAAGATAATTATGAATTTTTTTAGGCAACACAAACAGACAACAGTTTGAGAACCGCAACAGCCAAAGTAGACGTCCAGGTGCTTGACGTGAATGACAATGTTCCAGAATTCGAATATGAATTGTATAACATCACTGTTATGGAAAATCTGCCCCCTGGCTTTACTGTCGTCCAAGTATCAGCCTTCGATGAAGATTCCGTAAGTGTATATTTCTTATTTTTGTATTAATATTCGGTAAAAACTGATAGACAACTTTCTTGGATGGATTTTTGTAATGTCCATTTAAATATTTAAAAACTCTCAGATTTGTACAGTTTAATATATTCAATTCAAAAAGCCATCAAAATATATTTATAATCATATACTAACATGGTGTTTTTATGAGTGGAATGGAGATGGTATTTGCAAGAGTATGTGGCCAACAAATAAAGATCTCTAACATTTTTCAAACTCGCAACTCTATTTTGGAGTTACAGAATTCTACAAACATGTATTTTATAAAGTGTTTAATTTACTTAAATAGTGTTTATCCAGAATGGTAAGAATCTCACGACTTAAAGTGTAGAGCATATAATGGCGTTGGTGTCATATTTAATAATTTGATGCATTTTTGTTTGACATGCTTTTTTGTAAACAGCCAGAATAAAGACAAAAAGGAAAAGTAAAGAATAATACTGACATTACAAAGTGTTCATAAAAAGAGCTGTGATGTAGATGTCGATTCTAAGGCGGAATGTTGCTGTTTGAAGAACAAAACTCATTTGGAACTATGCCCAAACACCAGTCACGTTTTATATAAATTTCACTCTCCTCTTTCTTAACCAAAATACGCTATCAAACATATTTTAAAGATAAGATAGACTTTAGAATAAATTCGTGAATTCTGTTTAGAAAAGTAAACTAAAAAATATAAATAAATTCTTCAGGATCATAAAAGTCAATATTTATTTTCTACAAATTATAAATTTAAAATATTGTAGAGGGACGAGACTCTTTATAATTTCGTTGTGAGATAGATGAAAATAATAGACGAATTTCGGGAACAGTTTTTAAAAAAATTTCTAAGTTCCATATTTCACAAGACAAAACAAACACGAACACGAAAATACAGGACACTCACTTGATTATTCTTGAACAATCATATAATACAAATAATAACCCCCAAGAAGGATCATGGGAAATATATCTTAGTGTTAATAAGGTAACGCCATCTGTTGTATCAAAAGAGAAGCTAGAAGAGCTATGTAATTGCTACAATATTCATTTTTCTTGTAAAGCCATACCATGTGAAAGGAGCTATTCACATGCTTAAATGAAAATTCATAATGAAATTCATGATGTCATTATGTAATAATTTCAAGGATATTGATATGATGAATGAAATGAATGTTTGTAACTTAACTGCTGGAGCACAAGATGCTAAATAAATGAATCCTCATTTGTATAAATGATTCAAGCTTGACTCTAAGAATAGTTTGAATGACAATGATGCTTGTTTTGTTATTTAATGTATCAATGCCATGGACAAAATAACTACATAATATAAACTAGAGAGAAATAAAGTTTAACTTATCACTTGCTAGACATTCATATTTCCTTTATGATTTGTAGTTTTTAACCATTTATTGGTGTTTTTCTTTCTTGCAATTTATGGTCTTGCTTAGAGTTTTGTGGATTTTTTGGAAATGCCTCATTGCTTGCATTTTGTGCCTAAGGTTTAGGTCTCTTTTAAACACCTATCCAAAGTATATTTGCTTAACAATTCTTTTGCTACCACAGGGAGAAAATGCTGAATTCCGATACGAATTAGAAGACGAATCTGGAGCATTCTCCATCGACCCGACGGGTGGTTCCATCAGCGTCAAAGATCCCAGCAAGCTGGACAGAGAAACAAAGGACGTCATACGCATGAGAGTGTTTGCTAAAGAAAAGAAACCCAATGTCAATCCCAACGCCAAGCCCACACCAGCTGTTGTTGAAGTTCATCTCCTCGATGCTAATGATAACAATCCACAGTTCATACCAAGCAGTGTCTATGTGTTTAGTGCTACTGAAGTGGATGAACCCGGTTCTGTAGTCGGACAAGTATGTAGACCACTTCATGCAATCCTTACTGACCTCAATGTTATATTATTATTTTTATGAAAAATTAAGGGCATGATCTTTTATTTTTGGTTTAAAATTGACTTTAATACTTCACTTGAGGGTTTATCGAACAAACTACGACATTTTTTTAAATATATTCATCTGCCAAAAAATAGTTGCTTAAAAGAGTACACCAGTAAAAACATTTATAGTTAGAGTTTAGCAATAATTATTTAAAAAGATGATTTTTATTAGTTAAATTTGTAGTTTGTTCTGGCTGTCTTGGATGTCTAAGTTTCGCCGTCAAAAATAACTTCAATCATTGCTCTAATCAAGTCGAAAGCAAGCTAGTTTATTGTTATAACAGGCTAACCTAAGCTTACATAACGCTTTAAATGAAAGGGTATCCACGTGAAACATTATATTTATCGATAATTGTATAGAAGAATAGATCATTATCTTCATTATCATTCTTTTCGTTTTATCTATACTTATAAATAAAGCTCAATGTGCGTGTGTGTGTGTTGGCGCTCTACAGGCCAGGTCATTTGACCTACAGCTACCAAATTTGGTACATGTATACCTTAGAGGTCGGGAATGTGCACCTGGGGTCCCTTTTTTGAATTTTTAATTATAATTTTAATTATTAATTAAAAACTAATTTTCCCGCCAAAAAAATCTTCCATTTTCCCCAGCGCCAAATGAGTATGCTTCAGTTTTTTTCCCGAACAGTAATGAGGCTAGGGTTAACATTTTTCGGTCGATTATTTCAAACGATTCTGTTTATTTTCTTAATGTTTTATACATTTAAAATTAAACATTGTTAATTAATCGATCTTTCAGATTCTTTCTGAAGTACTTTTGAATTAAAATAACACAGAATAAAGGAAATTAAAAATGTCTAATCTGCATAGCATTACCCCAACTGGCGTAAAAAAATTCACGCATTTGCGTTACCGTAACGAAAATTCACGCATGCGCATTGTGTTTTGATTGTTGAAAATATTATCAACGAATGATTCTTGATTTAAATTATTTTTAAGTTAGTTGCATGCTTTTGTAATTAAATTGTATTTATGTTAATTATATATTTTTTGTAAATGCTTATAGTTTTAAGTACATCGTTTTTTAAGTAGTTTTTTTAAACCTGTTTTCGACCGATTATTTTAAACGATTGATTTTATTTTCTTAGTGTTTGATGCATTTAAAATGAAACATTGTTAATGAATCGATCGGTTCATGATGAATCTAAGAAAAGTTTGTTGACAAATTCTTGAGATATTAATAAATTAGGAAAGATATTTTTTAATTCCCATAAAGTTTAAACGCTCAGTGACTTATCAGTAGTCATATTATAAAAAAATCCTTTGTTTCAGTAAAAAATATTATTATATTAATTGCAGATTCATTCTTTCCACTTTAATTTAAAGCATAAATTCTACGGGAGCTAACAGAAAATTAGAGAGATACATATTACGTTATGACTGAAGGCTTTTATAATATTATGAGTGAATTACATGACTATCAAAATTTGAAGTTTTAAAATATTTTGATGAAGAATCTATTAAAATAGGAATTGCGTAAAATATTTAATTATTAAAATTTAAACGAACATTAAGATTGGCGAACCAGCTGGTCGCCAAAGGCGGCTAGGAGATTATAATTTAGAGATGCCATAAGCATGAGACATCGGATATGAAATATATTTTCTTTTTTAAAGTTTGGATGCTCGGGCTTTTATGTTTTTAAAAGGTAAAAATCGTATAACACGATTACTCAAAATATGGTTTTTGTATTTTTAGGTTATCGCTCTGGATCCTGATTTGGACGTTAACGGAGTGGTCCGATACCGCAGACAGAATGACAGTTTAAGCCAGACTGTTCCTTTTGATGTCCATCCTGAAAACGGATCCATCTACATCCTAGAATCCTTCAGAGCTATTCGGGAAAAACCTGCTCGCTACACTTTCTTCGTTCAGGCTTCAGATCTTGCCAGAATTGAATCGGAACGCAGGTAATCAATATTTTTAATTATCTGTATCGATTTATGTTCAGGTTAGATTTGCCACGGATAAGATAATTCCTTACTTACTTATCTCAGAATCTCTTAAAGAATAAGAGTAGGAGATATATCGAAAATTCCTAGCATTTCATCAATCAATCAAAATATTTATTATTAATGTATTATGAGATAATGAATAACTCTTAAATCTTTGTCTGCAGATGATGTAAAATTGAGAAATATATCTTATTTATTATTAACGAATAAAATTGATATTAATTTTTTTATGAATAAATGTATATTTTAGAATTTGAATGATATACTGAGGGTCACTTTCTCCAAATTTATATCATGTAAGATTATTAATAAATGAGCTGGAGAATTCTCCATTGAATCACATATTTTATTCTTTTCTTGGTTTTTAAGATACAATGTTGAAACATGATCATAAATCCACGCTTATCATTTCAGCACCTACGCCTAGAACGTTGGCAACGCGCTCCAGCTCGTGGTGCATTTGAGACGGGAGTTGTCACAAAAAAGAGCTAATATTTCTATAAGACTTGTGGTATTTACTTTAATGCTAGACAGTTAAAATTACAGTATGTGCACCTTCAAAAAACGCACAAAAAATCAATCAAAAATTTGTATGACTTAGAAATTAAAGGAGATGTGTTTTTACATTGCAAATTGCAATTCAAATAATTAGGGAAAAAATGAATTTTAAAAACACGGAATCTAATTTATCACAAGTATCTTACTGAAATATTGGTTAATCCATTCCTACAAGCCGTATGTTTAAATTAATTCATAATTTTGTTACAGCTTTGAATTATTTTGAAATATACACTAAATTATTGGATAATTATATGAATCAAATAATAATTAAAACAAAAGTGACTAAAGCGTATAGAAGATCTATTTGTTAATTCAAATGTAAGCACAAGCTATCTTAGATTTTACCAATAGATTTTTCCATATTATTGAAGAAAAGCAAATTTATATCAAAACAATATGACTCATTCAAATTTCCTCTTTTCCTATATTAATTTAATATTCTTTATTTATTTGCTAATAATATTTATTCAGGTAAAGCCTGGCTTATGCTAATTTTCAATTTTCGTGATATTTTCTTAATCTTTTCATTACAATGAGTTTTTGAATTGTATCGATAGCGATATTTAACACTATCTTAATCGAAATCATACTTAAAATAGTTTTCTCAGTATCATGTTCATAAGATAAAATAGCCATGAATAAATTACTTAAGCAATAGCAAAGATTTTATTGATGATTAATGACAATTTCTTTACCATTTATGGGTCAATGAAAACAGATTTTTCTGAAAATTTAAACGTGAAATAATTGAACGCATGAGCTATCTGACTGACATTTAATTTTCTTTTAGAAACAAATGCCTACATATTTAAAATACTGAATATTACTGCTTAAATATTTGGTAATATATTTATTGAAAGATTTAAACTATTCGTAATCATTCAACCGATCACAGTAAAAGTTATGTCCTTGTTTTTTGAAGGTAGAAAAATTCCGTTATTATTTCTAAAACCTTATTGAACTATTTAAGTTAAAATAAAACTTCTTTAACCTGAATGGCTATTTTTCCGATAACGTTGGATAATCTGCAATTTTGAGTAATTATGGTATAATGCAATATTTTATTGAGTCGTGCAATTTGGAATTTCTGCCAAGGCTAGGTAAAATATTTCGAATAATACCGTAATCTTATATACGATTAAATCCATTTTATTGATATGTTTTCATATAGCTATAGCCATGAATAGTTATCGATTGGAAATTGCTCATAAAAGTGTCAATAGAAATGTTTGGAATTGTTTCCAATTGATTTTTTCTCATCGGTACTATTGCTATTTAATTATTTCAACAGTGAAATCGTGATTTAGGACTCTAAACAGTAGCAACCTTACAATCATCTAAATCAAACTTCTCATTAACCTAATTTTCTGTGCAACAAGGTTAGCATAAGTACAGAAAAAAATCTCCTCCCTTAAAATGGAGAACAATGGAAAGCCCAGTGATTGATGGATTCGAAGAAAAGGTTTTGAAGACCTTTTTCACTTTTATTGCTTATGCATGCTGACAGTTAGTGTCTTTAGAGGAACCGTTATGTTTCAATAAAATGTTTCTGTTATTAAGTAGAATGGGAGAGGTAGAAATCAAGGAAAAATTCGAATGTTTTGTAATAGTTCCTTAAATGGAGACCTCGAATAAAAGACTTAGTCCAGATTTAAAGAATTACAATTCGGTATGACGAGAATTAGAATTAATTTCTGTCGTGAGAAATTTCTTTTAACGTTTTCTAAGCTATTAACTTTGAACTTTGTGCAGTGTTGTAGTGATTTAGTGATTGGGAATGTTCTGTAAATCTTGGATTAATGGCTGAAGAAATTTCTGAGCATGACGATGGTTTTTTATAATTGAAACTACATAAGGTTAATGTTGGCTATAATGTGAATAGAGCAATATGTGATGTTCTTGAAAATAATGCAATCATGAGTTTATTGAGCATTGAAACATTTTTTATATCAATTACTGTACTATTTCCTTCGTTGGGAGTTTCCAGAAAAGTTCATCAAGTTCTTACGTAAAGCTTTAAATAGAAAACTCGTATAAAAAATGAGAAAAATATGCAATACGCGTTATCCTTAGAAAACATACCTGTGTTCTTACAAAAATTACTATTTAGATACCCGTATTTGCTTTTATTTCTGAATTAAATGATGCATATCAGAAGGATATGGGAGTGGCAAGGTTAGGATTTTCTGACAACAACTCGGCGCTTTAATCACTTAAAACTCTAAAAGCATTTTTATTTATCCAATTTTCAATATAGGTAATCTGAAAAGGACTAAAATCATTTCAACACAGAAATTATTGTTTGAATAACATGCAAAAAGTAGGAATTAATACTAACTGCAAATTTTTACAAAAGTGATAATTCTAGTTTTTAATTCATATCGTTTTCCGATTCATACTTAAACGATCAGAACATCTGGGCTACAGCTGAAAACACCTGCGAAAACAAATCAACATATTTTTTCCCACCTACAGAGGTTTGCTGAACGAAAATGTTACATCGTTCTAAAATATTTTGAATATCTTTATTTGCTTTCATTTATTCGTGTTGTAATAATATAAATAGATTGGTTGATATGTGGATAAATTTGATCTACAATAAGATGTCAATTGCAAAAAATCAATCTTAAATATCCCAATTGTCTGTAAACAGTGTTTTTATTGGGTATTGAATAGCATATATTAGTTACAGATCATGCAGTTCATTTAATTCTTCTAAATAGGATAAATATTAAATTATATTTAGCCTACAAATTATTTGTTATTTTTTTGAAATGTCTGATAAAAGCAGCACATCAGTTCCCAACAATAAAAAAAAACAACCTAACATTATTTTCATCATCATCATCAAAAAAAAATGTTTATTTACTACGACTCAGCAACCTTCGGAGTGCATCTTGTGAAGATGAAACAACTAAAGATTGATGAAGATTCAGTGATTTCTACGACTAACCCAATTGCGTTACTTTAAACGATTAATGGCTGCACGGAAATGGATGATGCCTTACGGTTCCATAATGGTGAAAATAAAAAGATTATCACCGGGAGTTACATGTTCACTGCTTATTATGTGGTAGCTTCTACATTTTCTATCAAGCAGTTACTTCTGGAAAAAAGCTTCCATTATATGGAAGTGACCCGAATGGCGATTATATCGAAGATAAAAGCATGGTATCTACAATGTAGGTCAGATGCTATCTTTCTGTATGGGAGTAGATTAGTAATAACAGTGTAAAAGGTGTTGCATTGTACACCTTTTGTAACAAAGTGTGACATTAATTGATTAATTTTTTACTGATTATTGGCTTTTTTAAGTAAATCAAAATGGATGGGTTGTAGAATGTAAAATAGTCATGAAATTTATTTTTCTTAAATCAGATAACGGATTTTCTGACCATCAACACTTTTATCGTTTATCAATTGCTGTCTATTAATATGTTAATATGGTTAATGTGCTGTACATTAATGCTAATATGGCACCTGTTCTCTGATGCTAATATGACATTTATGTGCTGTACAGTCATGGTAAAAAGCTGAGATATCATGTATGAAAATTTTAGATACTAATTTTTGGCATACGCACATTGAAGGAATTTTTAATGAGCATCATGTATGAATACATAGTTTTTTTTTATTCCATCAAGTAACAATGTGGGCACTTTTACTGAGTTTATCAGTAGTTTTGAAATAAATGAAATATGGTTCTCTGTTACTTCAATAGGTGTATGCTTAAAATTTAAAAGCGCATATTTATTATAAAATAACTTCTTCATAAAGGATCGAGTAAGATTGTTTAAAAATTTTTTATTGAACGATCGTTGTGATGGTAATATTTATTATGATATAAGTAGATTGCAAGTAAAACGGTGTTTGGTTTATTTATACTTATATTTTTCACTATGTTTTCTTCCTTAATCATGTCCCCCTCCCTTTTTTGAACACAACCTCATAATTATTTTATTCAACTGAAAAATATTCATAGCACTGTCGATGCATTCCAATTCACTTGTTCCTTATTGAAACGTAGGGAGTATAATGATATTCAAATTACAGTGATAAGTGGGAAAACGGGGGATTCCAAGAAAATGACATTTATTATATAGAACTTAAAATGATGCTTGAAAGTTAAATGTGCAAATATTCAATTTCAAAAAGATGTAAATGTGGAGGAAATGAATAATATAATGTGTAATAGTAATATTTGACAAAAGTTTCATATTGTATGAATTTATAATTAAGTATTCATTTTGCAGAATTTAAATGATGTGCATATGTATGTATATTTATTTGTTAATTTAAAAAAATCTATTATTTAGTCAGTAAAATATATGGATGTTCACAAATAAATATGAACATTAATACTAATCAAATGCTTGAGCAATTAAGCAAATGATGACGCCTGAATTTTATTTGTAAATATTATATAAATAAAATTTTGAAGGCACATGTTGTTTATAGTTATTATATCATTCTATGCATTATTTTTGTAAAATAATAATCGTGTTAACATTCTAAGTTTTGATTTTTTTACTTAATCCATAGATCCTCTGTAGCTGTTGTCAATGTGAATATCAAGGATATAAACAATAACGCTCCAGAATTTATCGGTGCACCGTATGAAGCATTTATTGGAGAATCGTTACCTCCTGGTGCACTCGTTTATCAGTTACAGGTATGACTAATTTTTGGCTTGATTTTTGTGTTTAGTTCTGTAAAAATTTCTTCCAAATCCAAAATTGTGAAAACCGAATGGTTAAACTTTTTCTTTAACTGTTATGTTTTGAATCCGAGCGCGGTTTTCACATTCCCGCTTAACCGATATACAAATAAGCAATATGTATGTTTCAAATATTCGTTAGTATGTAACTGAACAGCATCGGATTGCAGCCGATTGTTTTTCTACAACCCCCAAGTTAGAAATTAAAATTTTTGCACCGATTATATGTAAGAGAAGAATGGATTTTGGAAGTCTTTTTAAAAGAAACTAATTAACATTTGTGTAACATGTGTAAGAAAGACAATAAGAAAAGCCTCTATACTGAGTAGGCATTACAGACCGAAAATAATAAACGTTATAAGTGCTAAAAAATGCTAAAAAATTTCAAAAAAAAATCATATCGATGATTTTATTTATTACGTACAGAATTACCAGGTACTTTTCATGTTTACCACTTTACAAATTATTGTTCGTTTGCCTTTTGTACGTGTAAAACAGATTTTTTTAACCCTAGATTTTTTTACCATTTTTAATTTTCTGTTCTACTAAAACACATTGCATTTATGAATTTTCTGATTGACAATAGTTGTAAATACATTCAGATACAAATTACTATAACTCTGAATAGCTCGGAGAGCCTTCCTGAAAGTCGAAATCAAAGCAATAGTATATTTAAAATGTAAGATTTTTATTTAATTTTTGATTCATAAATTCATTAGAAATCTGAAAACTGAATCTTTAACTCAAATGCATAGTTTATGCAACAACCTCTTATCAAAAAAATTTTTACAAATGACATTTTAAATACAATGACAAATGTCTTTATTAATTATTAACACATACATTGCTTTTTTTTTATTAACTTTTCATCTGAAATAATAACACCACTGTTTCGAGAAATTAGAGTTGTCTCCACTGAAACTGTAAACATCTCTACATGAATTTATTTGCTTATATTAACCAGTTCTCCTTACATAATTTTGAAAATAATCCTCTTAAATTACAAAAAAGCACTTAAAACTTTATTACAGGGAATGGAATTCCAAATAATAAAAAGGTATACAACTTTAAAAATATGAATACTAGACGGCGCTAGTAAAAATAATATTTGTGGCATCATAAACCTATATTTGACTTTCTTTAAGCATATTTACTAACAAATGTTACGACTGATGCAGGAACTAGCGTAGGCGGCAGATAATGCGATAAATAAATTTATTTCAATGTAGCCACCTACAGATTTATTATTTGACCTTCTTGTTGGCCTCGTCTGCTTCGACAACCTGAGTTAGCATAAAGGAAGTTCAATAAACACAAATTTGGACATTAGAGGGATGTTGTCATTTTGCTAAGGCAAGTATGATCATTAGCTTAAATCTCGGAGGAGGTTTGCATTCATTTCCTATTCCCGTGTAGGAATACCAGATTATATTTCATATGATTTTATAAATAAAATAATTATTGCTTTACTGATAAAAATATTAATGATATTTGGTCTAGAATGGAATAATCAAACGAGAATTTCTGCTAATTAATTTTAATATATCACGATATACTGTCACCTTTGCTGAATTCTAAAGCCTAAAAAGCATAAAAGAATTTCTTAGTTTCCGCACATTAACTGAAGCGTTGAGAAATAGATTAATATACAATTTTCGGCAAAACGAGCCTGTCGTTATATTGATATCGATAACATATTTTCTGCAAAATCTTTAATGGATAAAGGAAATTTTATTTGTCTTTTAATAGATGGCAGCCCGTTCACAAATTGCTCATTTTCAATGCTTATAAAATATGATGTCTAGTTCATTTTAACAAAAAGTAACTGGTTTTCTTTAGAATCGATTTCAGTGAATGGGAATTATTTTAATACATTATTAATTTTATGCATTCATTGATATGAAATATAAAATGGAAAATAACAATGTTTTTTTTAAATTTTTATTCAAGGGCTATTAGTAACAACAAAGGAAGAAATTTCGAAATAGATTTTTGTTCTTGTAAATACTAATAAAACCATTTAATAGATAGTATTTAATTTGTTGTTTACTTGAAAATGAATTGTACGATTTAAAACTTTTTTAAGAGATGAAAAGATTGCCCATAAGGATTATCAACTTAGAACGAGTAAATAATGAAACATAATATCTATACATACTATTGAAACCACTTTTTCAATGGTATATATATATATATATATA
>JAPMOR010023367.1:18726-101327 GCA_026543865.1 Argiope aurantia | reverse complement strand
TTGAAACAGAAAAATATTAATAAATAAAATAATGTAATGTTAAAAATATTTTTAACATTATATCGTAATTTTGAAATAATTTAAAATGCATCAACTTTTTTATTAGATGCGAATAACTAAACATAATAAAATATGCATGCAAGAATTATGTAAACACTATTAATAAACGAATTTTAATTTTTTTTCCTATAAATACAAATGTTTGAAATCAATAAATTCATTTTGGATCAATTCTGTATCTATGACTTTTGCTTACATTTCGTAAATATTTTACAAGGCCAAAGATCCCGATGCGGATACTGTTCTTGAATTCTCGATTGTGGCTGGAAATGACGAAGGAAATTTCATCGTCAGTCCATCAACGTAAGTAACATTTACATATTTAAACTAAGAATTTTTACAAGCAATTGCAGGTACTGATATATAATGAAAATAAAATTGTAGTCTTTGAAATTAGTAAACCCATCACTAGATCAATCCTTTCAAATTGAATAGGTGACGCATTCTGGTTTAGGAATTCTGTATCGTTTTGATTTAGATAATAACTCACGGAATTTTTTCACATTAGTAACGATATCTTCACGATGTTGTTCGGTATTCAGTATGCCTTGCAATATCGAAAATATACCGCAATAATTTTGTTGGACAGTTTATACTAAGAGTTGAGACATTTATGCACTATACTTAATTTTTGCCTTGAATTATAATATCTATAAAAGATTCAATTCCAATTTAGAGATCTAGAAATGCAATATTCCGATGCACACACATATTATTTGAGCGAAGCAGTAAAAAATTTAAATTAGTTTCTTAAAATGTTTATGTTGGGATAATCTTTAACTCCTTAACCATCAGGTCCATTCGTCATATATATATATATATATATATATATATATATATATCGAATTATTCTTTTTGAAACTTATAAATTAAAGTTAAAAATTATTTTACTCAAGTACGCTGTAATTCGATATAAAAATTGCATCTAATGCATGGATATTTGAAGTGTTACATGGAGTATGAAACCTTTAATCGTCGTGTCTTGCGTCGTTTGGATATTGAATAATCATTTATAGCACCGAGGCTGTTAAATTGTCGATGAATTATTATTATTTTAATTAAAATGTTTAATAATTTATTAGGCATATTTAAAATGTTATCTAAGTGTATGAGGTGCTGGGCTGAGCACTCAGCTATTTTTCGAACATTCTGTAATTGCCGTCAAATTATTAAGTTAAAGTTATTAATAAAAATTAAATAAAGCTATTGAGTTGAAATTGAATAATTTACGTACGCATAATTAGACTATGCTATGGATTTTGAACGTAAGGCAATAATTTCCGAAATGAAAAGTATCTCTAAATTAGATAATAAGAAAGCAAAAATAGTTAAATTGAACTATAAGGTAGCATATTTCCGTAAAAAAAAAAAAAATATGTCATCTAATTAAGTAGTTGAGAAACGGGAATAGTCGAGTTGTTAAGGAATGCTGTTTATTTAATAAAAAGTATTTTGTTTTTAATAAGTATAACTTTTTTTTACATCCATATTGTTTTTTTCTTAGGGGCCAGGTGCTTACCGCTGCTGTTATGGACTACGAAAAGAAGCAAAGTTATGATTTACTAGTACAAGTGTCAGATGGTATTAACGTAAGTAAAACTTGATTTACAATTTTGAGAGTTAACATGCTTATATTATATTGAAACTTTTAAGATAAATGATTGTGCGATAAAATGCATTGTATTGAAAAGTTGGGTTTTCTTTTTACAGACTGCTGTATCTCCCATGACGGTGAATGTAGTCGATATCAACGATCAGCAACCTGTTTTCACCCACAGCTATTACAATTTCTCAATTGTCGAAGAAATGCAAGAAAATGTAACTGTGGGATCCATTTTGGTATGTTTTTTTTTATTTTGTGTTCGAATTTTTCTTTCCGTTTTTATTTATTTATTCTTCTTTAAAACTGTGAAAAAAATTAGATGTGTTAAAATTAGATAAGCTTACAAATAATGATAGGATAGCCACTGTATTTGTTGCATATTGCCCCTGGTTAAAATCCAGAAAGGAACAATTTAGTTTGTTTTCTTTTAATGAAACTTCATAATCGGAAATGTTTTGATTCCTCATATATGTTATTACGGATAGGAATACTGCATAACTGAAATTCTCAGCATCTGAGATCTTGTTATTGTAGTGTGAAAGTGTATCATAGTAGCATAAGAAAAGAAAATTTTTCTCCATTTATATCTTTTGCGAACTTAAACAGATATTATAACATAATCAGTATTTTATATTTGTAACTAGAAATTAATTTTTTTCATATTTTATGTTTAAAAATAGTTTTTTGTTATCTAAATTCCCTAAAAATATTTCAATGTGTAATCGCTTGTGAAAAAATCCCTCTGTGCTGGTATAGGGATAATCCTGAGGGCTTATAGGTAATTTGAAATCTAATTTTTTTACGAAATTTTTCTATTGTATTTAATTTTATTTTTGGGTATTGTGTATATTTACAAATATTTTTTGTATATTCCCCAATTTTGACTGTTTTTAATTGTTTGATTATTTCGTGTTTCTTTCTTTTTTTTAATCTTTAGCAAATTCAATGATTCCTCCTTTTTATTACTGTTACTAATTTATGTTTGTAAGTTATATTGGTTTTTATACTTCTGATGTCTGACTCTATAATGTAATCCCCTTTTTTTAAGTTTGCTAATTTTGGTAAACTTCTATTTCTTGTGTAGCTCATAAAGAATAATAAAAAAAAGGCATGGGGACAAAAATTGGTGTCATATCATGAATGTTTATTAACATATGGGAAAATGTTAGTACTATATGTCGTATCCTGTGTCTTTACATCATAAATTCTTCAGGTATCTTATCCTGATTTTCTGTCTGATTACAGGCTCTTGATGGCGATTCCGGTCGAAATGCCATTGTCCGCTACAAAATCCTTGGCGAGCAAGCCCAAGAGGCTTTCGAAATCGACGAATCTGGCAACATTTTGAGTAGAAGGAGGCTCGATCGTGAAAAAGAAGCTATGATTGATTTCCTCGTCGTTGCTTTCGATGCTGGTACACCTCAACTCAGTGGTACAGCAACGGTTGGAGTTCGAGTCGAAGATATTAACGATAGTCCACCATATTTCGATTCTGATACTTATGTTGTGAGTGTTCCGGAAGAAGAAACTCCACCATACACAGTTCACAAGATGCATGTAAGTTGACGTGTTCGATTAAGTCTTTTCTACCAAAAAATACACTTATTAAGTACTTGAATTGTAAAGTCGCTCTCTCTAATAAACCCTACCAAATAACGAAAGATTTTAATTTTTTTAAGGAGTGTTGTTTTTGAAATTAAGGTCATTAAATGCATTCGATATATTATTCTTTTCATGGTAAGAATAATAATTTATTTGCTAAATATACAGATAGGTTAAAAAATAAATGCAATAAGTACTGGTGGTTTTTTTACGTTCAATATTATTTAAATTTATTTCGTTCATTAATATATAAAAGTGAATGATGTACCAATAAAATAATTTAATTTTGAAAAGTCAGTTAGCAGAGATTTTATGATCATGAACAATTTTTTGTGCGAATACAGTAAAAGTTTAACTCGCCTTTGAATGTCGAATAATGACATGAAATAATGAAATAATCGATAAATAATCGATGGATATTTGGCGACTGAAATGGATAAAATTGTCTGAATTACAAAAGCTCGGGTTTATTTTTTTCTAAACTTTAATTATTTTAAATGCAGAAAACGAAACTTTAATTTAAAGGGTAGATTAACTCTTAAATATATTTTTAAAACTTTTATTTTGACAAAAAAAGTATTAACATTGAATGATTTTTTTTCTGTAAATAATTAAAGGATAAATGCAGGATCCATACAGGATTCCATCGGCTTAGCCGAAGTTAAACGGGAAAAGATGTGCCGCTTCGATCCATAGGCACTTTCCTAGAAGTACCTATGGAAATGGCAAGCCACCAAAGGGCAAAATTACAAAAGGCAGCCGGCGCGTTAATACTTAGATTTTTCTGAATGCCAAACAATAGAATTAAATAATAGCCTATGAAAAAAAATAAGAAAAATATGCAAAAAATATAAAAAAATGGAAATAGAAATAAGTAATGTAGAGGTAAAAAAATGGAGATAGAATAGAGTTGTAAAAAATAGTAAGAATATCCACATAAAATAGTACATAAAGCAAGAGAGACATAATGATATCAATAGTTAGTGATGACTAATCATTGTTCAGTTCTTTAGTATGTGGTTTCTCAATAATCAGAATGACAGATTTCCTGACAAAATGGAATTAATAATTTTAAAAATTAAAGGATAAGAATAACTACGAACTACATATCATGAAACATTTGGTTTACTGCGCATGAGAATGAATGACTTAGTTACAAACTGATTAGCAAAAACACAAATTATGAGAAAATTAGAATAAAATTAAAAATATTTATTAATACAAAAGATGTCAAAGTTTGACGATTCAATTCTAAAACATTTATAGGATTAATTTGCGGCATATCCCACGAAAAAATTTATTTTGGTCTTACATGTTCATTAAAATATTACATTATTGAAATAAATTATTTATTATTATTATTATTACTTGCACTGATCTATTTATAATAGTGACTTATTAAATGTCAAAGATAAACTTCACATTATACTCTGTGGAACGGTTTCTATTTTATGATTAAAGAAATTTGTTTGCCAAGAATTATGTTAAATAGAGTTTACTATTTACATAACAACAACTTATGTGAATCAAAGACGCAATTTATATTAAGATAACTTTTAATTTCAGGCCAAAGATGACGATACGGGTGAAAATGCTGTCCTCAAGTACCTAATCGTTGGTGGAAACGAAGATAAGATGTTTCAAATTGATGAAGATACTGGCGTGGTGACGACTGCAGATAAGCTCAACTATGAAAGACAATCAGAATATGTTTTGCATGTCGCCGCAAGGAACGTTAAGCCCTTCCAAGGACCGCAAGCATCAGCGTTGGCTAATCCATTTGTCAAACTAGTCATTAAAGTCATGGTAAGCGTTATATTTTAATTCTGTGGTTGAATCTACTTCTTCCATTTAAAAATCCGTTATATGTTTGTTTTTTATGAAATTTTTTTTGAAAATAAGTTATTTTTCTAAGTTTATTACTAACTAGCCGCCTTTGGCGACCAGCCAATCTTAATGCTTCGTCAAAATTTTAATAATTAAATATTTTATGTAATTTCTACTTTAATAGCTTCTTCATCAAAATATTTTAAAACTTCAAATTTTGATAGTCATATAATTCCCTCATAATATTATAAAAGCCTCTAGCCATAAAGCAATATGTATCTCTCTAATTTTCTGTTAGCTCCCGTAGAATTTATGCTTTAAATTAAAGTGGAAATGATTAATCTGCAATTAATATAATAATATTTTTTACTGAAACAAAGTATTTTTTTGTAATATGATTACTGAAAACAGTCACTGAGCGTTTAAACTTTATGGGCACTAAAGAATATTTTTCTTAATTTATCTAATATCTCAAAAATTTGTCAACAAAATTTTCTCAGATTCATCATGAACAGATCTATTAATTAACAATGTTTAATTTTAAATGCACCAAATACTCAGAAAATAAACATAATCGTTTAAAATAATCGGACAAAAACTGGTTAAAAAAACTACTTAAAAACCGATGTGATTAAAACTATAAGCATATATAAATAAATAAATATATATATAACTAACATAAATGCAATTTAATTACAAAAGCACACAACTAACCTAAAAATAATTTAAATCAAGTCAACATCCGTTGAAAATTTTTGTCAACAATCAAAACACAATGCGCATGCGTGAATTTTCAACGCCAGTTACGGTAACGCAAATACGTGGACTTTTCTACGCTAGTTGGGATAACGCTATGCAGATTAGAAATTTTTAATTTCCTTTATTCTGTTTTATTTTAATTCAAAAGTACTTCAGAATGAATCTGAAAGATCGATTAATTAACAACGTTTTATTTTAAATGCATCAAACATTAAGAAAATAAACAGAATCCTTTGAAATAATCTGCCGAAAATTTCTTAAGCCTATCCTTTTTAGCGTGGGAAAAAAAAAACTGAAGCCTTACTCATTTGGCGGTGGGGAAATGAAAAGATTTTTTTTGTGCGAAAGTTAATTTTTAATGAATAATTAAAATTCTAATTAAAAATTCAAAAAAGGGACCCAAGGTACACATTCCCTACCTCCAAGATATGCATGTGCCAAATTTGGTAGCTGTAGGTTGAACGGTCTGGCCAGTAGAGCGCCAACACACACACACACACACACACATTGAGCTTTATATAAGTATAGATAGATAGATTAATGTATCTGATATGATTTTAAAATAACAACAAAAAAAAAGAATTTTTTTAAGGTTTAAGGCGACTTATTGGATGGATTCTTTATGAATGAGTTAAATGATGAAAAATTTCTTTGAAATTGCTTGTAAATTAAATGCAAATATAAAATTGACTCGGACAGTTATTCACTAAATTTTCTTATCTATTCAATGATAATAAGAAAAATAATAATATTCAATGATAATGAAATAAAATAATGAATTAAAAGAACAATTAAAGTAACAAAAATTTATGCATTGAACATGAATTTGTTGTTGCTTCTGTAGAAAGACTATATACACTTTCAATATATTTCCTCTATATAGAAAGTGTTAATAATATCGACTAATATTACTTAATTATCTCATGCTTAACTGAATGCGTTATCAATTTTAATGTAATGTACCATTTATGCAATGTACTTCATTTTTAATTTATCGTATACGAAACGTTAAGAAGCATTATAATCATCAAAATAATTCGAACTCTAGATTTTAATGATTCTTTAAATTTTAGACTTAAAGAAGTCTAAAATTTGAGTCCTCCCAGTCCGGAAAACGCACTTTTGGCATTATGTCTATCTATCTGTCTACCGTTGAAGACGGTAATTAAAATACGCGTAGAGCTAGACAGCTGAAAATTTATATACGAAATTACTACCAAATTTATAGATTTGTGTCAATTTTTGAACGAAATCCATTCCCTGGAAGTTTGTTTTTCGGGTAGTTCGAGTAAAAGTGAACTTCATAACTCCAAAAATGCAAAGAGATAAGTAGATAAATTCTGGCATTTAAATTTAGTTCTAAATTATTGATTCTATTCGAACTTTGGACCAAATCTGTGAAAGGTTGACTGTTTGTCTGTTTGTACTTTCGCATTCATGTAAGAATAATAATTCATAAACGTAAAGATTTAAATCAATAAAATTCGATACGTTATTCTGTGACTACAATTGTAGTTCCTTGTTAAATTTCGGCGTCAACTGGCAGCCAAAAAAGTGTCTAAAATACATATACTCGCGATTAGATTAACGCCTATATTTCTTAACGACCATTCACCATTGCCATGCAAAATATTTGAAGCTTTACCAATGTCCAATTTTAACGGAGAAAGAATAACCACCTAATCGGAAGACATGCGAAAAATTTTCCCGGAGACCATTCCTGCTGGTTATTTATAAATGCTATAAAATAAACATATCTGTCATCTGAATGGGAACATTTATAGTTTTGAGATGAATGTATTATTGTCCAAATTGTCTTTCTACATACAATTCTTTTTTTAGGATGTCAACGATGAGTTAGTGGTCTTTGATCGGCAGTCCTACCAATTTAGAATCCCCGAAAATTTGCCCCGAAGTGAGCGAATCGGTTTCCTGAACGCTACGAATCTCCATAGAACACCAAAAGACCAGTCCATCATCTACTGGATTGGCGACGGAAACTCACAGGAAAGGTTCTGGATCAACCCTCGATCTGGAGAGCTCGTGTTGACAGAAACTGTTGACCGTGATCCACCAAACAATCAACAAGTGTTCCAACTTAGGGTAAGTTTGTTGATTCTTTTATTCTGTAGGAAATGTGTTAATTCTATTATTAAAAATATAAATTATGTTAATAATTGATGGGCAATATTATGGGAAATTAATATCGAATAGAGATGTGTTTTTACTTATTCATTTGGGTCTTATTTTCAATAATTGCTAATTCATTCAAAATTATTGTGTTGACTTTTATAAAATTTTAAATTCTCTTACGTTAATGTGAATTTATATTATTTTTCATAAAAAGTGAAATATTTTAACTTTTCATCCTCGCATTACAAAAAAGTTATATATCTCAATAAATTTTAATGAGAAGAATAGCATTTTTTTAATTAAAAATTCCCTTACGTTAATTTGAATTTATATTATTTTTCATTAAAAAATGAAATATTTAGCTCTTTATCTTTACATTAAAAATTATCTATCTCAACTATTTTTAATGAGAAGAATAACACTTTTTATTAAAATTTAAAATTCCCTTATGTTAATGTGAATTTATATTATTTTTCTTAAAGAGTGAAATATTTTAACTCTTCATCCTCACATTACAAAAAACTATTTATTTCAACTATTTTTAATGAAATGATTAACACTTTTTTTCGAGCTTAATGTTTTAGAATGAATTTTATAATAAAATATGTTATGATCCATTATTCATTTTTATGATGGGTAATTTCAAAGTTGTGGATGAAATGGATTATATCTAATAAAAATATTTGATTTCCTAAAAATACTTTTTCAGATTTTTGCAAGAGATCAACTCTCCAGCAACACTTTCAATACCAGCGTCCCTGTTGTCATAGTTATTGACGACGTGAATGACAACACGCCAACATTTGACGAAGGCAAGTGCATTTAACTTAAACAGAAATAATAATCTTGGATTAAATTTTTGATGATATTATCTTTAAATAAATGTCAATATCGAATGAGTTTTTCTTTTTTTATAGAACGGTATGCTTTGGAATTACCTGAAAACTTACCACTTGGTACAACGCTTCCACCATTTTTCCGAGCCAAGGATATTGATGCAGGGCCTAATGGAAAAATCGAACGTTACTACACAAACGGATCTGACGTAAGTAACATTTGACTGTGAGGGTATAGTAATGTGTGTATCAGAGTGATATATGATGAATATGATTATGGCTCTCCGAGTGACAATTGTCTTGAAAATTCACCTAATTACTGTAATTGTATTGTCTTTAAAGAAATAGAACATCCTTTCTAAATAGCTTTCACGTTTCTCGAACTTGAAATAGTTTCAGTGACATGCATTTGTTTTAAAAAAATAAGCTGTATATATTTTGAATTTAAAGATAATAAAATTATATATGACAGTGGCAAAATATGATAAAAATATTACAAATTAAAAACAGTTTGTAAAATAAAACTTTTACTTTATTTCATATTCTTTTATAAGGGTAGTTGCAATGCCCCCCCCCCCCCATTTTGAAAATTTTTTTTAAAAAAATTTTTATGTTTTTCCCATGATTGTATTGAAAATTGAAAATATGTTTATAAGGGTTTTAATAAAACCACTTTCTTTAGTAAATTTCAATGTGAGTACCTTCGATAACTCAAAGAATGTTAAGACGATATTCCTATTCTTGCCAAGTATTGTCAAACATTTCAGCTTTCCTTTTCCTTTTCAAACATTCCGACTTTCAAACTAGACATAGCATTTGTGATTTTAACCCTGAGTATATCAATATTTTCAGGACATTGATATACTTGTTTTGGGCATTATGATATTATTTTTATATTTATGTATGTTACGGTTTTCTCTGTGTAATTTTCAGTTTCAGTCTCTTGACTTAAATCTTAAGTCTCCTGACTGGATTGTTTACTATTTAACTTAAATATTTTATTTTAGGGAAAGAAACTATAATGTATATCCTTAATTATCGCGTATATTTTGGCGATGATTGTAAGCCTCTCAATAAATAAATAATGGCTCTTTTCCCAGCGACTTTAAGGTACACCTTTTCAGTTGGGGGGGGGAGGGTCGTCTTGGAGCAGACCAAGACCAATATCCTCAGCTGGCATTGCAAAAACCTTGCCTTTATCTAACTGCAGATTTGATATTGAACAGTAATGGTCGATTTGAATTTATGAAACCAAAGAATACATTTAATTTTTTCCGCTTTCGAATTAAATGACAATCAAATCATGATCTTTGCATTCGTTTCCCTATCTGTTGGACTAGAAAGATGTAAACATACGACTATTTCATAGTTAAAATTTTGCAATATTATAATCAACAGTTCTTTTATAAATAAATTTTTATAGTCAGACAAAGACTTAAGACCACCCACATGTCGGCAACGCAAGAACATAAGAAATCATTGAAAACCAAAGCAATCAATCAAAAAGAATTTTAATGTCTGAACATCTAATGGATTTTTTTTCCAATTAGAAGTTTCCAACCATTCTAGCATACTGAATCTAATTATCTGTAATTAATGTGATGTTCTTGAAAGAAAAACCTACATAATATCATTTTTTCCAACAAAACATTTCTGAAATAGCTTACGCCTTCTAACGAATTTTTCTTTATTGCTTTTTTTGCAGGATGTGTTCCTTGTGAACAATGCTACAGGAGCCATTACCTTGGTATCTAATTTGGACTACGAAGCTAATGATCAGCACGAGTTCACGGTCTTCGCCGTGGATGGAGGCCGTCCAGCCAGAATAGGGTACGTATATCTTTTGAAGATCTTTTATGCAAATAGTGCGGAGGGGGTGGGGTATATAATGAAGAATCAACAATGGGAAAATAGGAGAAAAAGTTTTTAAATGGCTCTCTGTGGTCAGTCAGTTAATGTGGTGTCAGTGTGTCGTTTGTACAAACACTATAGCAAATGAATGAGACCATACAGCGAATGTAATTTTAACATGAAATATGAAAAAAATTACCCTTAAACACTTTAGTGAAAAATGATAAGATTGTGCAGGATATTTAAAGTTAAAAATGATGCTTATGGGTTTGCTGGCCTATTTACGACGTCTTTGTTCTTGTATTTAATTTAATTATTCTTAAATATAATTTACTGCTAATAATTTTTATTAGATGTTAATGCTAGTAAATATTGTAAGTATTTAATAATTTGGAAAATACAAAAAATACTCTTCGTCTATTATCTACTTTTAATATGTAACATGAAAAAGTTGCTCGTAAATTCTGCGATGAAGTATAATAAGATTACGTAGATTATTTAATCTCAAAAATGATGTTTATGGGTTTGCTGGCCTATTTACGACGTCTTTGTTCTTGTATTTAATTTAATTATTCTTAAATATAATTTAATGCTAATAATTTTTATTAGATGTTAATGTTAGTAAATATTGCAAGTATTTAATAAGTAATTTGGAAAATACAGAAAATACACTTCGTCTATTATCTACTTTTAATATGTAACATGTAAAAGTTGCTCGTAAATTCTCCGATGAAGTATAATAAGATTACTTAGATTATTTAATGTCAAAGATGATGTTTATGAGTTTCTGACCTATTTAAGACGAGTTTGTATTTGTATTTAATTTAATCTTTAATAAATCTATTTGAATGTTTATCATTTTTTAACAGATGTTAATGTTAAAAAATTTTCTAATATTTTTATTGCTTTTTTTAAGATGAACGAATGATTGATATTCATTATAAAACAATTATTCATCGAATTATTTATTTTAATATGAGTTATTAACTATACATCTAAATTAAGTACTCCAATAAAATATTCAGATTTATTTTTCTGATTGTAGAACTTTTTTTTGAAGATCTTTCAGAGTTTTCAATGCTATCATAGTTATTTTTGAATATCTTTCAGAGTTTTCAATATTATCAGAGTTATTTTTGAAAATCTTTCGGAAGTTTTACTTGATAGATATTGTATATATGAAAAAAACTAGGCAGTCGTTTAGAAAAGATTGATATAGCATAGCATTAATATTAATTTTTATAAATCATTTACATAATTTAGTTATTGTAAAATAAATAAGAATATTAAAAACCATTTCGGAATCGAATTTGCATGACTTGCAGATGATTGTATAAATTCTGTTTTTAAATTTTAATTATTTTTATTAACATTTATTCATCGCATTACTATTTCAAAAAGTTTTGTGAATTCACTAAATTTTAACAATGTTCCGTTTATTAGAAGATAAAGAAATGCAAAATTCCTAATTTTTATTTAAAATTTGATGAAATAAAAGATCAATTCACATTTCAGTTCAGCGAATGTGGTGATTAAGGTTCAGAACATCAACGAATTCGCTCCTGACTTTGTTGGCCTTCCATACGATTTCCGAGCAGAGGAAAATGCAGCCCGGGGAACAAAAATTGGCCACGTAAAAGCCTATGATGGAGATGGCGATAAAATCAAATACAGTTTATCTGGGGGAGATACTGGTAAGATATTAATGATCACAAAATGTTTTTGAATTATATTTTCATAATTTTAATTAATTTTTTCTTTATATTAATTATCTGATTTGATATAACTTTTTATTTTTTGAATTTGCTTTTTTCATTTATTGGCAATAGTTGCCACATAAATTCAGAATTTTCCTTTTGATTAAATTTGGATGCATGATATAAAAATCAAAATCAAACCAGCTGCTGTTTATAAGGAATGGTTAAAATTGTTGACAATATAATTAGTTTCCACTTACATTAGTTATAAAATTATAAAAAAATAATAATAAAATACTGAATAAAATGTTACTGCTTTTAAATTAAAATTCAGCCATTTTATGGTTTATTAGTTGATTAATTTATAAAAATTGATAACACATAATTTTCTGTTTTCCCTTTCTACTGTACATTCTAAAAGTCTTTTTATTGTGTTATACTTTGTCCACAAACTTTCTTTATTAAGGTACAATAATATCACTATGGATATATTTTTATTCATATATTTCAAGGCGTTAGATTCTAGGAAAGAAATTGGCGTTTTTATCGTGTTATATTTTGTCCATAAACTTTCTTTATTAAGATACAATAATATCACTATGGATATATTTTTATTCATATATTTTAAAGTGTTAAAAGTTTATTGAAACTGTAATGAAAAGAAATTGAATATAAAAATTCTTTACCGTATATTTTCAAAACAAATTTGATTTGAGCATGCTATTACCAATTTTTTAAATATTTGAAAGAAAACCATGTCATTTTTTCTAAAACCAGCTGCTCTTTCACGCTATTCATAAACTATTGATTCAGTTGTTTATTGCGTTCAAAGTGCGTGACTTTTCTTGTTGTATTGTAACAATTATCTGATTCTCTACCTTTGAAACATCTGCTCGGTTTCTTGCAATAACTGATTGTTGACATGCTTTATTTTCCAGGCTTCTTCATGATCGACGAAGACACCGGTGTGGTTTACGTGAAGAAGGACTTGGATGCTCGAACGAGGTTCTCTTTTATTGCTAGAGCCACAGATGATGGAGTGCCACAGAATAATAGCATCGGTGTCCAAGTGAATGTTTGGGTTAGAGAAAGGAACGATCATCCTCCTGTATTTACCAAACTGTCGTACCATGGCACAGTGACTGAGAAGCAAGTGACAGAAAAGCCTGTTGTTAAAGTAGGTAGAACTTTCATAAGAACTTTATTAAAGCCGCAGCTACTTTTTATAAAGCAAGTATATAAATCTTGCATTGAAGAGATCTGACTGAGCAAAATAAGAATTACAACATTACTAAGAAAGATTATTGATTTATGCTATGAAAATAAATATAAATAAAGAAAAGCATCTTCATATTTTAGCATAATTTTTTATTATTATTTATTAGTTTAGTAAGATTAATATCTCTTTATAAAACTTAATGGGACTTTTTTTTCCGAAGGATCATTGGTTAGGTAAAGAAGATTTTACCTAAATTGGTACCCCTCTTCAAAATTCCAATCCACATCATTAAGAGGATATTTGATCCTTAAATCAAATTGAGTGCGCATAAAACCTATCGACGGTAGATTTTTTATGAAAGTTCTGAATCTGGAACTGTCCAGTTTCGAAACCTAATTTTTGATCCGAAGGCTACTACAGAATGCTGACAGTTTACGAAATCAGTTAATTTTTAACTCCCATTCTATGCTAATGAAATTTTCTAAGCCTTTCCAAACACCCTATGCGATTAATTACTTATAAAATATACTTTTACATTTAAAATAGATTTCAGAGGTAATACTTTAATTTTAGCTATTATCATGTGAAAACATGATGTTATTTTAGTTTGAGGTTTTTGAAGCCATAAAATGCACGGACAGAAAATTGGCCGTTTATCGCTTTTGAAGCATCATTTTTTCGCTTTTAGGTTATTAGAAAATTATAAAGAAGGTTGTTCACATTAGGCGGCGTTTTAAACAATAAATAATTGGAGGCGTATCGTTTATAACAAAAGTTACAATTTAGCGCGAATGTCTGGTATGTACCCGATTCTCCTATCTGTGCAATAAAAGGCAGGATCATAAGAATCTATCACCTGAAGATATAGAGAGAAGAAAACGGCAATCAACGTAAAATAGCGAGGAGAGGTATCGAAAGTTGTATATAATAATAATAATAATATAATTTTTATTTCAAAATGTAATTATAATCATTTCATCTACATTTGAAAGTGATACAAATACATCACAATTCTTCTCTTACAGGTCACAGCCATTGATCGCGATCTTCAAAATAACACAGTGACCTACAGCATCAAGAGCGGAAACGAGCAGGGTATTTTCGAACTCCACCCCTCATCCGGTGAAATCTTTGTAAAACCTTCTGAATCCCACCGAGTAGACTATGACCAAACAAAATCCTACAGCCTACTCATCGAAGCCAAGGACTGTAAGTAATTGGATAACAATCTCCCGTGCTAGAATTTTTTTTTCTTTTCAGAAAGAAATCCTTTTTTTATATTTCTAGAATTTCATGGAAAAGAAGTCTTTCTAGAATTTCGAAGGCGTTTTGATTATTTCCGGAGAACTCAAGGATATCATTTGTTGAAAATAATCTAGTGCAAAAAGGAAATGAATTTTCAACTAAATGAGTCAGCAAGTCATTTTAGAGGGGTTATTTTCTCTTATATTTTAAATAATTTTTAAATCATATTTATAACGATCTTTGTTTTTGTGACGATTCTTCTTCTTATTTAATTTTCCTTTCATTTGTAAATTTACCAACTCTGAAGTGGTTTACGCATTCTCTCTTGATTTTAAGGCAACGTAGATATAGTTAATGAAAATTCTTATTGCTAGCTTTAGAAGAAATATTTAATTTGATAAAAATAATGAATACAGGAAACCCAAAGCCACATTATATAGCTTGCCACGCATAAAGTTTAGCACTTATACTTTAGCGCTCGAAATCTAAAGTGTATGGTTTAGTCTAATATTTTAACTTTCTACGGACATACGTAAATTATATATTCAATTCTGCTTCTTTCATCTCAATAGAAATAAAATACCAAATGAGTTCAATACTGAGTTCAATATAAATGAAATGGCACAACTCAAATCTAATGAAACAATATTTTCTTTCTGAAAAAGGAAGTATACGTTCATTGATTTTAACTGGTTGCTTTGAAGGATAAAAAAAATCTGGTTGCTTCTAAAAAGGATAAATTTTAACAGATTTTTTTTTATTCGCTGTTCTTTTCTGGAAATCAAAATCTCTTCGATTTCTTCTAAAGATTGTAAATTTTAACAAATGAAGATTTTTTTTGTTTGCTGTTGCATTCTGGGAATCAAAATCTGCCCGATTTCTTTTAAAGACGGTAAATTTTAACAGGTGAAGTTTTTCTTTTTACTCGCTGTTGCTCTCTGGAAATCAATGAGCGCTAAAAGCAAACTTCCTTTTTATTATTCATTGATGAATATGGAAAAGCAATGCCCTGAGAAAGTGTCACTGGGAAAACTGGATTTAGATACAGGTAAAAATAGAGTCGATTGTGCTGAATAGAAACGAGGACGGTTTACTGGATGCTTTAGATCAGACAACTGATTTTGGTCGATTTTTTCCTGCTATGATATAAATGAGGTAGTGAAATGTTTAGAGTTTTTTTATTCGAACTGGTTTTTAAATATCAGGAATTAGAGTAATATTTGAAGGATTCTTCTTTGTTATATCCGTGCTGATAAAAAAAATATTTGAAGCAGTTAAAAAAATGTATTATTGATTTCGTTTTACGTAATGTTATGCGTTTTTATTTCCTTAAGAATGTTCATTTGCTTTTAAAGACTAGAAGATTACCTGCTTTTAAACATAATGATTGATGAATTTTTTGGCTTTGCGAAATGAACAAGAACTACATCACCGTAAATACTAATAATAGAATTTTATTTAGAATACGAAAAAAAAAAATTCTTAGACGAAATTCCAATTTCATTTTTATACAAATGAGATTCATATAAATTACGTTTGCATTTTTGCATAAAATAAATCAAAATTTAACCAGCTAGTATTCAATCACATATGAATTCTTATTTTTCAGTTATGTAATCATTTCCATATTTTTGTTTAGCAAAATTAAACTTTTCACGAATTTAAATTCCGAATGGACTATGTAATTTAAATGTAAATTTGATTAATTGTGTAATTGCTGATAATCTGTATAATACAACCAAGAAAAATGTTATTATTATGACTATAAAAGCGTGTTGTTAGTAATAAATATCTTTTAATAAATATTATCTTTCATTTTAAGAATTAATTGTTTCTATCACCATAAGGCTCCCTCATTCACTTCTGTAAATTTTATTAAGAAAATACGTGACTAGAAGCAACTTCGGAGTTATTTTTAATCTCTTTTTGTTTCTCTCAAAAAGTTTCTTTTTTTAAAAAAAATAATATTTTCTCCAATATCTGCTTGTTTACAAATGAATAATTCAAATTTCATATTACACATGTAATACACATGACACCAAACAGAGGCAAATTCTCATAAAATCAAGTAGATTTAAATTAGCTATAGATTTAAATCCAAGGTAGCATTTGGATGAGTATAACTTTTTAATAATTCTAAATAGGGCAGTAAGTGCCGCCTACATTCATGCTGAATATTAAAAAAAAACAGGTGGTTGTGGCTTAACTAAAAATATGTATATATATATAGACTACAGAAAATTTCATGATAATTAACTAGTTTGAACGTTACGAGTCTTTAAAAGCCAAATTATAATAGAAAATATATTTCTGTAGTATAAGGCTAGAAAAGATTATCTGTCGGATTTGAATAAACGAAATTAATGAAGTCTAACGCCATTTTTTAATTAAATGACCAATGCCATTAAAAACACTGATACATATTTCTTACAAACTGACTTTTCTTGCAGCTCATACTACATCACTCTACGGCTTGGCTATGGTCACCATCGATGTTATTGATACCAATGATCATCCACCAGTGTTCTCCCAAATGTCATATTCAGCCTCTCTTGCAGAAAACCTACCTGCTGGTCACTGTTTCCTACAGGTAATCATGGTTTCCACAGTGGAAACTTCAGCTAAATTCGCAATATTCACATTTAAATCAAAAGTATTTATTATTTTTGATTTACTGCTTCTTACAAGTCTTTATGATTTCCATAGTGGAAACTTTGGCTAAATTCGAAATATTGAAATTCAAATCAAAAATATATATTGCCTTTGTTTATTATTGTTCATTTAGTAGTTTGATTTTTGAAATCGCGGAATGATGTAATAATAAACATTTAAATGCATATTGTTATCTTAAGTTACATTTTTTTTTCAGATGTCAATTTTTGTTACATTTGTTCCCATCTCCGCTTCAAAATAACTACTTTAAAATTCTTTCTTATTCAGTATTCATATTTATAATGATGCAATATATATAAATTTTAAATTAGAACAAAGTTTCTAAAATTATTTTTTTTCTTATAGTATATAGTTAAATTTAAAAAGGGACTATTGTTTTTTCCCTTTTTTTTAAGAGTATTTTGCGCATAAGAAAACTCAAAATTTTTTTTAGACAGTATAAAAAGAGTTATCCTTTGATGGTTAAAATTATTTTATTCGATTATATGTGAACTGAACTTGTGAATAATTTTATTGTACACCGTATAAAAAATAATAGATGTCTTATGAATAATAATGTATATGAAGTATAATAGGTAAGCGCACAAATTAATAAAAAAACAAACCTTTTCTGGCCTTTTTAGTAAACGGCAGCGAAATCTTTTTTTATATATATGAAAAGCATTCAATGCAAAAATTGCTTTACTGCAAAAATGTTTTATTTTATTTAGATTTTTAAGAGAATTGCTATTTAATTATTTCTTGTATATTCACAAGGAAAATTAAAAAAAAAACCTTTTTAGACATTATTTAAAAATACATTAAAAATGAAATTAAAAAATATTTTATTCGGTTTTATGTAAACTAATCTTATGAATAATTTTTTTTACATCATATGAAAAATAGGGGATGTTTTATGAGTAATATTGTATATAAAATATAATAGATAAAAATTTACCGAAATAAAAAATTCGGTACATTTTTAATAAACAGCACCGAAATCTTCCTTTTTATTTGAAAGACATTCAAAAATTACTTAAGTTCAGTTTATTAATGCATTGTAAATATTTATTCATAGATCCATGCTAAAAGTGGAGATTCTGTGGACACTTTGTCATATGCTGTTGACCGTAATACTATCCCATTCACTGTCAACCCCAAATCTTCCTTTTTATTTGAAAGACATTCAAAAATTGTTTAAGTTCAGTTTATTAATGCCTTGTAAATATTTATTCATAGATCCATGCTAAAAGTGGAGATTCTGTGGACACTTTGTCATATGCTGTTGATCGTAATACTATTCCATTCACTGTCAACCCCAAAACCGGAGATGTGTGCACAAAACAAATATTGGATAGGGAAGAGAAAGACACTTACGAATTTGTCGTTATCGCATTGGATGGAAGGTACGAGACGAAATCTCCTGTTGTCATTCGAATCTTGGATCAAAATGACAATCCACCAAAATTTGAACGTGAACGATATTACGTCAGCATTCCCCCACATTCGCAAGCTGGGCGCACAATCATACAGGTGAGTTATATTCAAGAATTAGGGAAAGTTTTATTTTTCATATTTTATTTAGACCTTTAATTGTGCTAAATTTGTGACTTATATTAATTTAATAACATACATTATAGTTCCTTTCTTTCAAATATGTGGTTTATTTTTTATTCATTAAAGGTTTAAAATTCATTAAGTAATTTCATAAAAAATATTTTTATTAATAATTAAAAAAATCAAACGATTTTTAATTTTACTTTTCAAGTAAATGGGTATCTGATATATAACTAAATACTATTTTCTATATACTGTTTGACTATTGATATAAGGCAAAAATTTGTGTCGTGCTGCCATCTATCGAGACTGTATTATACTATATTTGATACGTGTGATTATATTGTTCCAATTTGAAATGAAGTTGTTTATAAGGAAAAAATGCAAAATAATTAAATAAACCCATTAAAAAAATCAATAAAGAGAAAATAATTTTTTTTTTTCATTTCATTTTTATGAATTCATATAAAAAGATGAATGAATGCTTAGTAAATGATTTAGATTTTTTTTTATGCAATCAGCATATAAACAAACTTTGAAAATATGTATTGTCACCAGAAAATATGTATTGTCACTTTTATTATGGTTTAAATAGATTTTTAATCGAAATATATTCTTTAAAATATTTTTTAAATCAAATATTTATTTTCTCTTTAAAAATAATGATTGATGAGCTAAAACTGCGAATTGAACATTTTTTTAAAGATTTCACAGATAACGTCTCTATCGCTTAGAAAACATACAGTTTATTTGCTATATTTTAAGTACGAAGACCATCAGAAAACACTCATTTTCAATAAAAGGACATCGATTTCACTATAATATGTTTCGTTAATTTAATTGCATTAACCATACTGTTTTAATTTTAAAAAATGCATTTAATTATTAATATGATTTTAAAATAATTATTTCATTTTGATTGAATATAATATCGATATATGAGTACAGTTATAAAACTTCTTTTATAGTCAAATAATACTATAGATTTGAAAGAGGTTGAATTAAAATTAGCATTCGACTTGTTCATAGTTGAATTCAACTTAATATCACATAATTGTAAAATTATATATTCTAAAAGGCACTTACTTCCTACAGGTCTTGGCTACAGATCCTGACACTGGCAGCAACGGCGAAGTGACTTACTGGATCAAAAATTCTCATGGACACTTCGAAATTGATTCTCAAACTGGTCATATTCGATTGTCTTCTGTTCTTCCCACTCCAATGCAGAAGAACATGACATACGAAATGGAAATTTTCGCTAGAGATCACGGTACAGCATCGAACATTGGAAAAGCCACCCTTGTCGTGAGAGTGTCCAGCACCAGAAATCACCCTCCTAAATTCGAGAAGTTTGGTTATCGAGTTGCGGTAGATGAAAATGCTGCAAATGTAGATTTGTTAACAGTACATGCTTATGATCCAGACAGTGGGCCAGCTGGAAGGTATGATAGACAATGCTTTCAGTAAAGTATATTATATTTTATTATGAATTATTTTTTTTACTTGATATATATTTATTTGAGTTTGTTAAGGAAATAAATGGAAAATAAATGAGGATTTTATTAACTTATTAGTATTTCTCCTATTGTTTAAAAGTAAACATTTTAATTAAGAAATATTATTTAAACAAGTATAATTTTTAAATGCGTTTTGAAAATTTTGTAATTTAAAAAAAGCTTGATTTATATTTATTTGAATTTTTTTTAAGGAAAAAAAATTCAAAATGACTAAGTATTTTATTAATTTATTAGTGTTTGTTTTCTCCTTTTTCCTTAAGAAAGGCAAAATTTTAATTAAAAAATATTATTTAAGCAAACATAATTTTTTCATTGTGTTTTGAAAAGTTTGTAATATTTAAATCAAAATGCCCTTTTCATTTGTATTAACAGTTTATATTTCATAACTTGGTAGCATTGAAAATAATGAGTTTCATTTATGATGAAGTTCTCCAATTATATAATTTAAAATACCCTTTAAATACATAGGAAGTAAAGACAGATTTTAAGTCTCAAAAGTACTTTAAAAATTTAAAAAAATAAACATTACTTCACAAATAATAAAAATTAAAAAAAATTATTATTTTAAACGAAATTAAAACAATTAATGCTGGACATGTATAGAGTTTCATATATGTTTTCCCAAATAAATGTGCAACTATTTCTTAGAAATTCTTTCCAAAATGCATTACTGTGATCAAAAAGTGTCAGGAATATCTATTTTAAAATGCATAATGCTAAAAATCACTTGTAAGCTTTTATGAAATATTTTCAAAACTTATATGAACTTCTGGCAACATACAATATTTTATTTCATGTTATTATCTAAAAAATTTATGATTAATGAAATAAAAATTTTAATTTCATTGTTTTTTAAAAATTGTGAATGTAGTATAAAGAAATTCCCATTAAAATTTGTTTCCATAATGCAATTTTTGTTACAAAAATATATGAAGCGTTGCAAAAACTATTAAAAATTATTATTTATCAAAAACATGAGTATCTGAATAATATAAATACTTAAAAAAAACTAGAGAAGCCGTCACATATGAATCATTCTCTGTCAGACCTTCTAATAGTCAATATATCGATTAAATCAGAGAGTTGTGCTTAGTGATTTTGTTTAAAAAATTAGAGAGCTTATCAAAAAGTTTCAGTTTCAGAACTACCTAAATTGTGTGGAAACAACATATTTCATCACTATGATAATGTACCTTTTCACAATACCAGTATCATTCGAGAATTCTTGACAGACGAGTAATTAAATACTCGTACATACAAGTACATAACAGACATATACAGGCTCCATATTCACCTGATATAGCACCTTGGGACTATTTTTATATTTTTCAGTTGAAAATGTCTGTTTGTAGTCATTTTTGTACTGTTTTTATGCAAAAATAGAAAACAATCTTCAGGAATGGTGAAGTGAGTTTCATGAAAACGACTTTATAGCGTGTTTCGAGGATTGGAAAAATGTTGACAAAAGTGGATTACATTCGAAGAAGCTTAATTTGAATATTAATCAATAAATTGTTTCTTTTTGTTTTAATCCACCATTCCTTATACTTTTTTTTATCACATTAGTATCTCCTTTCTCTAAATTTAAGCTATTTTTAATTATTTTCAAATAATTAAAAAATAAAACAACTTTTATACTCCAGCTTTAAACAACTTTTTATTTCCTTCTATAGACTGAGATACAGAATCGTACGATCGACTAGAAGAGAAGCCTTCAGAATTGACGGAACTAGTGGAAGAATTACTCTTGTGACACCTTTGGACTATGAGAAAACCAAATACCTGGAGCTACTAATCGAAGCTCGAGATGAATCTAAAGAACCCCAGTTTGCAACTACTGTTGTGCAGGTGGAATTTCGTTTCTATCTTGCAACTATTTGATTTTTATTAAAATAATTTTTTTTAAAAATCTATTTTTTGTTTATTATAATTTTAGAGGCAGTATATCAATTTTTTTAAATTTAAGTTTATGTTCAAATCATTAATTAAAGCTTATAACCTAATAATAAAAAAATATAAGAAGCGGGAAAATAAATTATTTGATAGAATATAAGGAATTTATTTAATAATATATTAATAGAATATAATGAGTACTTTAATAGAATACAATGAATTATTTAATAGAATATAATGAATTATTTAATAATTTATTTAATAGAATATAATGAGTTGTTTAATAGCTTATTTAAGGGAATATAATGAATTATTTAATAATTTATTTCATAGAAATAGTGTAAATTAAGAATATTTCTATTAAATTAATCTTGGCCGCCGCAATACTGTTTGCTTATACAATGTAAAAGATTTTATTTAAAATAAAATTAACTTTTTAAGTAATTGCCACGAAATTTTCACTAAAAAGTCATTTATATACTTTATTGTTTTTATAAACAAAATCAGAAGAAATTTTTTTAGTAGTTTGGATTTCTATAGTAGAAAAATAATTAAGCTACTTCTTTTATTTATTTAGATTTCCAACTAATTAACATACTGTTTTTACCACAGGTTTCCATTAATGATTTGAATGACAACGCTCCCGAATTCTTGGCGTTACCTCATCTTCTCAGAGTCCCACTGTCCACTTCCTTGTCCGAAGTTGTATACACAGTGAAGGCCATCGATGCCGACAGTACAGCTGGTGGAAATAATCTCATCACTTACGAACTCCAACCACCCAGCAGCCAATTTTCCATCAACAAGAAAACTGGGCAGATAACTCCCAGCACACCCCTCAGCCCAAGTACGGAAACTTTGAGGATCAAGGCAACGGATGGAGCCAATATTCCTTTGTCCAGGTTAGTCAATTTATCATATTTGTAAAGGCAATTTTTACTCTGTGGCAATTTAATTTTCCTAATGTATTCCATATTTCGTCATTTGTCTTTGAATAGTGATGTTTCTTTATTTTTGACTTGAGCAGAGCTGCATAAGATATTTTAAAGTTATTGTTGAATTTCTATTAATCCAAAGTTTTTATTTTGAAGTAACAGGTTTTAATTTTATCAAAATTAAATTTTATCAAAATTAATCATTTTTTAAGGTTTGTTCAATCTAATATGCATCTTGCTAATGCCGGAACATTGGTTCATAATATACTACAAAATATACTTATTTTTCCATCTGGAGAACAGTTATCTTTATATAAATAACTGATTTATTAAAAAGAGAAATAAATTAGTCATTCAATCATTTATTAAAACAGAAATAAATTAGTCATTCAATCATTTATTAAAAGAGAAATAAATCAGTCGTTAGTTTCGATTTTATTCATTTGCATCAGTTTTTCTTGTCTAGACTAATGACTTCTCTATTGACAGTATAGTCATTAGTTTAGTCTTCAGAAAAAAAAAAAGCTTTAGAGAGAGTTAGCATTAGGATTTAGAGTAAATGACGTAGTCATTAGACTCTAATGACTATTTCAATCTCTAAAGTTGCATTTAGAGTGTAAATGATGTAGTCATTAGACTTTAATGACCAGTTTAATCTCTAAAGTTGCATTTAGAGAGTAAATGACTGATTTATAAAAAAAGAAACAAATATTTTTTTTATTTATAATGTTGTGTAACTAAAGTAACGGCTTTCTTCATATTAGCACTGTGGATCTTTTGGTCGAAGTTTACAAAGATACCATAGATGACCCAACGCCTGTCTTTACATCTGTCCAATACTCGGTGAACGCTGACGGCGTTCTAGAAGCCGGCACTACTGTTCTTGATGTTCGTGCAACCGTTCCTAACGGTAGTCCTGTTTATTATAACATCACTGGCCCTGAGGATACTCTCATTCGGGGATTTAACATTGACAGGGAAACAGTAAGTGGATTCTATATCAGTTGATTTAATTAAGAATGATTTTTTAAAAATTATTTTTGGCGATTAAAATTTTGCAGATAGTTTTAGATATTATAGAAGAATTATTGTAGATTAAACTAACTATTGCATTTTTTAAAAAATTATTTTTGGTGACTAAAATTTCGCAGACAGTTTTAAATGTTATAGAAAATATTGTAGATTAATATATATATATATAATTAATGAAGAGAAAACAACGTTGAAATTTCAAGATTTAAATATGAATCTTTAGTTATTGGTTAAAAAAACCCATCGCTTTCTTATTTAATTCTGTGATTCAAAATAGGCTTTGTCTCACCTTTTTATAGTTTTCTAAATCTTACTTGAAATTATAAATTTAGATTTTCGTTTATAAACAATCGGAAAACGAAATACCATTTTAGTTTCTCTTACTCTTTAATATTATTTTTGCTTTTAGCAATTATTATGTTAAAGCGGTATAAAGAGCTGAAATAAAAAAAATATTGACTGTCCTTTAGGGCTGACATTTTCTTCTGTTAGCAGAGGAGTGTGTAGTAAATGATTAATCACTACAATTTGGTGACAACTACTCTTTATCTCTGTTATTAAAAAAAAGTCACCAATCACTGGTATTCTTTTAAATATAACTTCCAATTTTGCTCATTACTTTGTAGATAATGAAAGCACTAGCGGTGAATTTCTATATAGATAGTTAACGTACTAGCTGTGAATTGGTATGTAGATAGTAAAATACTATGTAAATATGGGAAATGAAATTTTAATCTCAACTTTTGCGGAATTTTATCATTAGCATCACCTCTAATACAGTTGGCAAATGAAAACTATAGAATTTTGCAGACAAATATATTTTTATATTCTCTATTGTAGGGTCGCATCACCACTACGACTCGACTATCTGCGGAACAAGAAACGTTGTATCATTTCCTTGTGGCAGCTTCTAACAGAAATGACGCATCCAAAGGAGTCGAAGCTGGGGTATGTCATCTCACTGTACAAAATGCAATAAACCCATTTTTTATAAGAGAAATTATATTTTCTTTATTACTGAATTTCTTTCTTCCTTCTGTTTTTCATGAATTCTTTGCTTTTCTTCAATAGGTTGTCATACAGCTAAGTGATGCCAGCATCCGTTGTCCAAAGTTCCCATTTTCTGAATATTTTACTGCTATACGTGAAAATGCACCTACAGATTCAGTTGTGCTTCCCTACCTGCAAGTCGAAGATGCCCACATATTTGATAGAGTATGTATCAAAAAAAAAGAAAAAAAAAAAAAAAGAACATTTCTCTTTAAATAAATTTTAAATAAAAAGTATTTTTGATAAATATTGTTATTATTTTGCAATTTCTAACCAAATTATGAAGGACAATTCAAACGATAATTTCTTTATTGATACACTTGCATTTAATGCTAATATATAATATTTATATAATGTGTTATATTTTTATATTTATATTATATAATATTAATTTAAATAATGCATAATATTTATGTAATATATAATATTTGATGAAGTATATGTTCTTTCTTCAAATTACATGTATATTTCACATTAAGCCTTTTTATAAATTTCTATCATTCTGTAGATGATGATAAATAGTAAATGAAACAGCATTTTTAATAAATATTGTTATTATTTTGTAGCTATCTTACCAAATTACAGAGGACAACTCGAACGACAATTTCTTCATTGATACTCTCGCATTTAATGTTTCTGCCAAAATCAAGAAACCCTTGGATCGAGATACCATGCCTATGACTCTCCAAGGAATGTATACATTAACTGTAAGTATTTTCTTTTAAGTTCATACTGAAGAAAAAATTTCCATATTATTGAAAATTACTGTAAATTTTTTATTGTAGTTTAACAATAGATAATAATAATAATTAAAAATTATGAAAACTGTAGATTATTGGAGAGATGTTGTATTATATTATACATATTTTAGCAGTATGTGATGCGCAAGGATAGAACCTGGGACGTTGTGGTTCGCTGTTCAGTAACATAACCATTATGCAAAAGCAATTGCTCGGTTAGCAGTGCTGTTAACTGGCTTATATGCTATTCACCACAATATTATGCTTGCAAAGTCAAGTTTTTCGACCCTAATAAGCATAAGAAATCAGACTTCGTTTACCTATTGGGTAAATAAAACATTCTTTCATATGGATCATCACAAAAAGAACCGTTTTTACATGAGATTTGAAATTCTGATCGGGTAAGAAGGATTAAATTTTTATCCTTATCCTTTATTTAACCCTTATCCTTAAATCCTTTAAATTTTTATCCTTATCCTTATTAAATCCCTTTTATCTTTAAGAAACATATTAAATGAATAGCAATTATAATTTTTATTAATTATTCATATGAAAGTTTAGTTTGTATTAAAAGTTTCTACACAAGTTAAAAATTATTTTAAGAGCTATTATTATTATCGCACATGGATTTAACAGGGATTCTATTTAATAAACTCACCCATAGTGATATATGTTATCAACATCAATTTTTATCAATTGTTCCAATCTCTTGTTTTCCCTTCCTCTATCTGTTTACTTTACTTTCTAGATTTAATGCTTGATTCATTGAGATCAGAATCAATGGATTCTGCATGTGTACTTTGATGCATCAACTACAACAAAAACAATGTTTATGAGCATGAGAAATTTAATATATTGATAATAATAAGCTACGTTGTTGCGAAGATGACAATTCATAACAGTTTAATTTAGCAAGTTAAGAGGCAACTTCTTGTTCGGAATTCCAAAGTACACCAATGGAAAGATGTTAAACGCATAACATCTCGAAATTACACCAGTGGTTGGATATTTGATGCATAACAGGTTAATTAGGACGCCATGAACATGTGATAGATATCACGAATACGTCTTGGTTTTGTGACTCTATGAACCCGCAGTTGACACTGCCTTCATTGATTGATTATACCCCGGTTCATAAAAGCGTCAGAGCATAGAACACAAGATAACTGATGACAAAAAAGGGATATCATCAGTTTCATTAAGAAAGAAAAAAAGTTTGAACTGTTTATTTGTTACAAGTTAATAATTTAACTTTGCAAATATTGGAAAAGTGAGAAAAATTATTTTACGTAATAATGTATATTTATTTTTTACTTTTTCTTAAAATTTTAGTAAAATCTCCTTTCTCTTGCAGGTGACAGCCAGCAACCAGAGATGTTCTGGAAACACCAGATTGAATATTTTCGTTGAAGACGTCAATGACAACAGTCCAGTGTTTGAAAAGAAAGATTTTCTGGTTGAAGTGAAAGAAGTAAGAAAAATTATTTAATTGTATTTTATAGAAGTTTACGTTTTTCATGGGTTACCAAAAGTTTGTTTGATGTGTGTTGTCAAAACCTCTCTCTGTTTTAACAAAATTCTGCTCCAATTTTTGAATATTCAATTTACAAAGACAGTACCTGATTGCTTTACAAATATAATCCGTTTAAAGACTATTTTTATTTTATGAAAGGTTAATTAATTGGTCAATGACTTTCCATGACCAATAATAACTCATTGACTACCCAGTTAATTTAAAATGTTATTAAAATATTTCTTTCCGAATTATCTTTCACTAACTTTTTTTAAATATTTTATTTACGCAGAATGCACCTCCTGGTCATGTTGTTGTGCATTTGACTGCTATGGACAAGGATGAACTGGACATGAACAAATTGCGATATTTTATCATTGATGGTAAGTATTGTGATTTAAGAGATAATGGTTATATTTCACTTTGAATGTGATGAACGATAGTCAAATGCATTAGATTTAAAAGTTAAAAAAAGAAATATTGTTGTTGATAAGATTATTAAACTTAATATTAACTTTTTATCTAAACATAGTTTTGAGATTTCAGTATTTTTTTTTTCACATTCCTTTCTCTCTATATATGGTTTGAATATTTAGAATGAAAAAAAAATATTATAACATTTTTTAAAAAATCTTATCAAATGTTTATACGATAAACTAAAAATTGTTGTTTTAATAAAATGCATCTTTGAAAATATATCTTTTAAAATATCAGAAATATATTTTTAGATTTCATTGAATCTCATTATGATAATATTTAATAACGATGACTTAATTCTTTTTATGAGGAAAAACATAAATTTTTTATTTGATAATATTTGTTTCTTCTATTATTTCTTTAAGTTGCTGCTTAGTTTGATATAGTTAAAAAAATATAAATTTGTAAATAAAATTTTTATAATTATTATGATTTTATTAATTTTTGAAAGAAAAAAATGTGTCATTTAAATATTTTCTCTAATTGTTCTTCATCTTTTTTTTTACTTTTAGGCAACAGCGAACAACAATTCCAAATCGAAGAAAGCACAGGAGTGTTATCTGTGCGGTCATCTCCAGACAGGGAAGAAACGCCTGTTTTCTCTCTGAGAGTTCTTGCTTTAGATTCTGCCAATAACACAGTAATATTTTAATATTTTTGGATAGTATTTTTCAGTACTCTTAATATTTCAGAAACATTTTGTAATGTTTGTCAATATAAATTATTGAAATTATTTGAATTCTTATTGTAATTATGCTTATTATTTTTTAAATTTATTTTTCTGATTCAATTATATTTAATTATTCATAGGGTTTTGCCAACATTCATGTCACGATATTGGATGAAAACGACTGGACTCCTACTTTTATGAATGAAACATTCCTACTGAATGTGACTGAAGGTAATAAAATTTTTAATTATCCTATATTTTGTGCTGCAGTAATTTTTAAATTATTTGGGAATTAAAAAAAAATCAATTTGCTTTCTAAAGGAAGGCAACAAAATACTATATTTTTGTCTTCTCTAATTTAATTACTATTTTACTGGAAGTGAAATAATTTCGAATTATATCTTAAACTTCCAAATAGTCATTATTATTTAATATCTATTATGCATAGAGTGAAATTGTAAACTTGAAATCTAATAACATTATATGTGGCAGTCCTAGTATTAATTTTATTAAATAGATGGCAACACTAAACAGTACATGATTTGAACTTAAAATCCTTGAGAGTGTAATCACAATTTCTTATTTATACGTATAGATGGCAGCACTAAATTTTCATTAGTAAATGTTTGAATTTTTGGAATTAAATTCGGATATTAAAACAAGCGTGATAAGAATATGTAGAATAATTATCAACAAAAACAACAATCCTATTTCTAAGAATCATAATAATTCTTCTTACATAATTTTTTTTTTCTAGGTTCTAGCAGTTTAGGAGCCAGTATTCGCTTACCTGTTGTTGATTATGATGAAGGACCCAATCGACAGATGGAGCTCCTAATCTTGGAAGGAAATATTGACAACCATTTCCGATTATCCGTTGACGACAGAGGAGTAATTATTAATTTTTTATTACTCAGTTTCTTTTAACTATTTCTTCTTTATAAGTCTGAAAGATAAAATTTTATACATTAAAATTGACGATCTATAAATTATTATAATTTCTATTCACTACATATAATCTTAAAATATCTTAATTGAATTAAGAAATCATTAAACAATATTCTGAAATTTCTTCGATAGCCTCTGTTGACAGTAGTTAAAGAATTAGATCGCGAGGAATATGGTGTACCTGATTCAGCTTTGCATGTAGTCGTTGTTGGAGCCAAAGACATGGGTGTACCACCTCGTACTGGAACTGCAACGGTAATATATCTTTTTTCTGGTATTATAACCTTCTTTTATGAGTACAAATCGGAACTTTCCTCAGAATATTTATAGTTTTCTTTTCTTTTTTTCTTAGGTTGCTGTTGTAATCCAAGACATAAATGACAGTCCTCCTGAATTTGCCAAAGATGTTTACTACGAATTTGTGTCTGAGAGTGAACCAGTGGGCAGTGTAGTGACCACACTGACTGCAAAGGATGAAGATGCAGAGTACAATACTAACATGAAATATGCTTTTGGCTCTCGCACTAGAAACGGTACAGATTGATTATATTTAATAAATTAGCTATTTTCTTCTTTTAATCTTAATAGTTTCTATGCCGTTAAAATTATTATTTTTATCTTGTTTTATCTAATTCTTTCAGTATATTTAATTCTGTGTTTTATATATTTTAAAATAAAGATACTAAAAGTGTATACTTTGAATTTTCAGTTCCCTTTTTCATTGATCCTTTTACTGGAGCCGTCAATATCTCAAGAACATTGGACGTTTCTGAAAATCGAGAATACAGTATTATAGTAGAGGCTTCTGATGGATTATGGAAAGCTGCGGTAAATATTAAAATACAAATACTTTAATAATTAAAAAATTAATAATACTTTAAAGCTTAATAACGCGGTAAATATTAAATACTTTAAAAATGAGTATGTCTTTGACATGATTTACTAATACTGAAATAATTTTCTCCTACTAATAAAATAGATGTTTTATCTCTGATACATAAATATATATTATTATTTATATTTCAATAAATATTTGATAATCTATTAAATATTATTTGTAAAAATAGATAAATGGAAAAAGAATCACCAGTTTGATATTATGAATAAAAAATAACCATAACCAATTAGAAAGAAAACAATTTCAAATTATTTTTCTGATAACTTATTATATATTATTAAATCCATTTGTAAATATTTAGAGATTTCCGTAATCCTTTAGCTATGAAAATCTGATATCACCACCTCTACATTAAGAATGTTTTTTTATTTCTGAAAGATTTGAAATTAATATCTCTTATTGGAAGTTTAAAAATCTAAGTAATACCCAAATATGGGAATCTTCTTTCCAGATAATTAATTAGAATTCTATTGCATAGATGCTATTCCCTATTATTTTTCTTTTTGATGAATTTAATGAGGAACTATATAAAACAAAATGTATAATTCTATATGCAATTTATATTAAATTTTATGAATTAAAATAAGTTTAATCAACTTAATATCTTTCAATCAGTTATTTTGACACTTATAACTTAAAAAAATATTATATGTTGCAGTATGTTAAGCATTCATTAAACTCAATCAATTAATGTATTTTTATCAACAAAATTATTTTAAAGAATATTTCAGGCTTTGAGCTCCTACTGCAAGATGTACTTTCTGATATATACCTAAAGAAGAATCAAAATTTTCAATATACAAGATATTATTATTATGTCATGTTAACAATTAATATTGGAAGCTGAAATTACGTGGGGCACATGAAATTCTAAACTGTCTGATGTATCCCTTATCTGACATGGAATACAATATTCTCGACCAATATTTCATATAAATTCGTAGTGAGACCATTTTGCATATTTATTTTATTAGTGAATATGTCAGATTTATCGAATGCACGTAAAGTACGATTTCTTATAAATCTCTCACTCTACAAATGAGAAATTGCATAACAAAACATCAAACTTAATTGCCAAGTAACAAATGCAAATAATATGTCCAAAAGTAATTTGTGAATGAAATCTAATAACCAATAACAATTTTGATTCCTGGTCATGTTTCCAAGTGCAAAAGAAACTTTTTGAATTTTTAATTTATTGCCAGATGCAAAAATTAGATTTAGTCTAATAATTACAAACAATTTGCGAATGAATGTCATTTCATTAAAGTTAAATTGATTCTCTAAAAGCCTGTTTCATTATGAATCTGTTATATCTAATTAATCACAATATCTAATTAATCTTTCCTTGTTTTAGACTACTTTGAAGCTATTTATAAGGGAGGCAGCTGAAAGAGATCCTCTTTTCGATCAGCAACACTTCCGTTTTGCAGTGGCCGAGAACATAGCAGGTGCGTTTGTTGGGCAGGTGGAACTTAAGGAACGTATGTACCGAAGCAACAGCATGATGCAGTACAACATTGTTAATAATGACGTCAAAGAACTCTTCAACATTACAAAAGTAAGCATACTGATGAATAATTCGTTATCTTCAAGGGTATTTCGTTACCGATAAGAATCAGTTTCAGGATATGATATTCTAATTCATTCAAAACTGAAATTGCACTTTAAAATATGATTCAAGACTAATGTGTTAATTCATCAAATAATTGAAGATAAACATGTAGGTTTTAGGTTTAGAAATGTAAAAAAAAGTATAAACGTTTTATTTTGTTTCATCGTCATTGGTTGGAATTGAGATACGTACTTTGGAATAAATAAAATATGTAATCCAAACACTTTTAGAAGCATGCTACTGGAATTGGTGTCACCTAATATGGCCACTTATTGTGCTATCACTGTATCATTTTTTTTTTACTTAGATAACCAAAAATAATAATTAACTCTAGAATTTCCATATAAATTTTTCAATTAAAATTCGATTAATTTAATATTATATTCAATTTTAAATTTGATTTTACATTCATTTGATACTTAAAAATTGACTTAATTCAAATAATAAATAAACTTTTTAAAGCGTGCTTTTCATCAATTTGAAAAATTAAGAATAATATATTTTAGAATAAATCAATTGCAGCAATTTTTAATTCGAATTTTTCTACTTTTTAACATTTAAGATTTTGTTGAATAAGATTAACGTGATATTCTGTATTATGAATATAATTACATTTTTATTGGATGCCAGTTAGTATAAATTTAACAGTTCGTTTAATATTGTTATTAGTTATAAAAATATTATTAAATCATTATTAATATTATTTTTATTAATAATAAAAATCATTAATATTTTTAATAATAAAAAATAATATAATTATTTTTTATACAATAGTATTAATTTATGACTTCACAAAATATTTTCAATCGATATTTTCTGAAATTAAATCTGAGATCAATTTTAAGGAAAACATTCTGAAAATTATTGCTTTACTCTACACATATTATTATCATCTAGTGAATATTTAGAAATAAAAATCCTGAAACCAAACATATTTTGAGTTCAACACTTCAATCCATAAATTAGTATTTTGTTTTATTTCTTGTCACCTCGCTATTCGCTGCTGGAAGAAGAAAATTCGAGGAAAATTATTATTTCTATTTTTTTTCTATATCATTAAATAAATACTTTTGCTCATATAAGCAGAAATTTCCGATCGGTTGGCGAGGGAAGGTAAAACGATAAAGATTGATGGGAAAGTGAAGTGAAATACTTTCACGTATAAGTAGCGGTCGTTGGTCATAGTTGAGGAGACCGAGTTTTTTCATTGACGTGGAAATAAATATGTAATCGTAGATTTTTTCTAAAATAAGATAGCAATAATAATAAAATGTATGGGTTGAAAAAGGCAGTACTATCGGAAATTTCCTCGAATACTTCAAATAAACAATTAACGGTAGAAAAAATGAAAAAAAAAAAAAAAAAAAAAAAAAAAAAAAAAAAAAAAAAAAAAATATATATATATATATATATATATATATTAATTTTTGACATTTATAACTGCTCTTTATGATGTTGAAGGGTTAAAAAGAGTTGTGGTAGCATTTTTCTCCCCCCCCTTCCCATCTTCGAAATGGACTGAAACATTAAACGAATTTCTTAAAGACAGTGGATAATTGGATTACCCTATTACAAAAAAATTGTTATATTTATTACTACATGGTAGGTCTTGTCGAGATATTTAAATTTCATATAATCTTTTGTTCATGGAGAAAAATTCTTTGTACTTGCATCCGTACAATAAAACACAAATATTAATTTTTTTTAACAGAAAAGAGAGCATTCTGAAATGTAAGAGATTTGACCTTCTGTCTTATAATTAAGACAAATTTTTTTTGATTACATTGAGCAATATTCAAGAATAGCAGATGTTCTTTAGAAAGTGAGGATCGCATTTCACAATTTTAAATAATGCAGATTTAATATTATATGTGATCTTTATGTCCCATTTTATAATTACACGACAGCTCTATTGATATTGATTTTGTGATTTTGGACTTCAAGCAAAGGACGAGGATGACACATGAGTCGTTTTCTCTTACCCATATTAACACCGGAGAACGCTGAGACTATCAGATTTAACTCGCACCAGATCTATAGGCAGAACTTTGGTTTAATCGGATGTTGAACCAGTGCATTTCGGGGTATTAAAAATTCAAAATTCTACTATCAGGTTACCCATGGCCTAAACTGTATCAAAAAGAGGATGTTTTCCTCCACTCATTAGATTTAATCCGAATAATTCCCATATTACCATGATTTTTTTGGTGGAATTGTGTTTTAAACCATACCTATGAATCTGGTCTAAAAGCATAACTGTTTATCGAATCTTGAACCTTAATTCAGAACCGAGTCTTGAACATAGCCGTGAATAGAGCCTTGAACCACTGCTAGGAATCGAGCCTTGCACATTAATAATGAATCGAGTCTTGGACCATAGTCGTGAACCGAGTCTTGAACCATAGTTGTGAATCGAAAATTGAAAGATAGCCGAGAATTCGGTATATTACACAAATAATGAAGGCGAAACTGTCCATTTATTTGATGAAAACTTAAAATATTTTTCATTGAATAAATAATTACTTATGAATTTCACGTACTCTGAAATAATAAGACATAAAAAATAAATAATAAACGTTTATCAGTGAAAAGTAATATTTCCTTTGAATGACATCAAATGTTTTGAATTTTTAAATCTTATTCGAACTAATGGCTTTGCGGCTATCAATGTTACCTATCCATTAAATACACCATTATGATGAAACAAAAAAAAAAATCAACTTAAGTAAATGTGAAAGAAACAGGTAAAGAAACTCATGTTTTAATACTACCTTTTGATCTAATTTCACATTTCACATGCATTTCTAAAAGGAATTTGTTAACCAGAAAATGCAAGCTAAGAAAAATATCATCATTCGAAATATTTACGGATTACTATTGTAAGTAACCACTGGCTGTTAAGTGTGCGATGGTTTTTATCCATTATTTCTGCCACTTTAAGCTTTAAACCTCTTCATTTTACATGCATTTATTCATGAGACTGTAGTAAAAGAGCACTAAAGAACGCAATTTATATCCTTTGCCTTTTTACAACATCGTTTCCCCCCCCCCTACCATTCTCCTTTTCTGAAAATGGTAGCTAAACTACTTGCGGAAAAATTAGAGGTAAAGTTAGTTTTTTTATTTTTATTTTTTTTAATTCTTGGAAGAAAAAAAAAATCTTGGGATACAATTTGGATTCTTTTGTACTTTTCTAAATAGGATTAAATTAAATTATTGCGAGACGAATGAAGGGGAAAAAAAAAGAAAACTTTTATTTAATACGCTTAAAACTAAGCGGAATTAACAAAGGTCAATTATTCACTCATCAGCGGTATTAAAAGCAATTAAATTATTTTCTAAGAAAGTTCGCGTCGCAGATGCGGCATCTATTTCACTTTTCTACTGAAGTTGAAATGCTGAGTGTAATTAATGAATTTTTTAGCTTCATTAACATGCGAAGGAAGGTAATTTATCTAAATTTAGAATGACGTTAGATTTGACGGAGGTGTTGTAAATATTTGCTCTGGTTTGTTAATGGAATAAAACGTGTGAATGCAATCAAGCAATTAGGAATGTCAGTGTAGGCAGTTCTTATTTTTATATTTTGTACTTGTTTTAAAAATGTTTTCTGTTCGTTTCTAGTTCAGCTAACATTTCTATTTGATTCCATTGAACTCTTTCGATTTTGATTAGATTAAACATTTTGTAATCGATTCTTCATTTCGATTTAATAATTGCTCAGTGTACGATTATAAATGGTATAAGAGGTTATTATTATTCAAGTTTAGTTTAGTTACATTAATGTCCCGTTAAAGCAACATTTGGGCTATTTGGGGACGGATCTCGTAATTTTGTACTGCTGTCAGTTGATGAGGATGACACCTGAGCTTGCACTCCCCCCTTCAAACTTCCACACCACACCAGAATTTTTCAAATTCTTCTGCCAAAAAGTTTGAAATTGACAATAATTTCATAGCAATAGCATGACAATAATTTGAATTATTTCTAATGTCTTTAATAATTTAGATTTTAAGTTCTCTAAATATGATTTCGAAAGGCTGACGGAAAAAAAAATAGCAGAAATTACTGTTTTTAATTGTTAATATATGAATTGTAGAATCTGAATTTTGAACAAAAGGAGACTTTATGGTTAAGGAATTAAAAAAAATATTGGAAGTAAAGAAACTTAGTTTATTTTGAAACGATTAATCTTATTTCAGCAGTAATAAGAGGAATTTTTTTACATTAAGTGTGTAAAAAAGAAATAATCACATTTTGAAATTTTACTTTCATGAAACATGATATAAAGAAATTAAATTTTAAAGGAAGGAAAAAAAGCCCTTCAATTTTCATATCAATAATTAAAAATATTCTTTTGTTACAACTATGAAGAACATATACTTTATTAATTTTGTTCTTTTCATTTGACTGTAATCATTCAAGAATATCTTGTACTTTTGCAAATATTTTGTACTTTTTCATATCACTAATTAAAAAATTCTTTTGTTGGAATTATAAAGAATATTTATTCTTTATTCTTTTTATTTGATTAAAATTATTCAAGAATATGTTTTACTTTTTTTAATTGAAGGACATAAATTGGTCAGATATAAAACAAAATTAAAACTGTAATTAAATTCAGATATAATGTGTTTGCTGATTCTGATTCTCGCAAATAAATGCCTTATATATACTTTAGGGAGGATTATGCTCGACCATATTTTTGAAAAAAGGCTTTTATTATAAATATCTTCTACCGAGTACATGATGATTAAAATTTCTAAATATAATTGCATTTGTATTGCAGGAAGGCAAGATATTCACAAAAGTGGGACTCGATCGTGAAAAGAGAAGTCAGCATACCTTCACTGTTATGCTTGAGGAACGCAAACCTTCGACTAAAGTGGTAAGATAATTTAGCATTTTGGCTAAGAAATATTTTTAACTTTATTCAGCGTTATATAAAACTGTTGCATTGTAAATAGTTTGTGGAAATAATAGATAGGATTGGCTAGTGCAATTTATATTGCAAAGCTACTACCAGGTATCTTGTTTTTTGACTGGCGGTTTGGCATTATTGGCATCCTTGACGAGGTGTGGGTGCACTTTAAAATAGATTTCAACCTTGATTTCTTTGACTAACGATCCAATTATTTTAATAATTTCAAATAATGAGAGATTAAATGGATAATACTTATTTAGTAATGATACAATCACAAATGAAATACCTTTCTTTCAATCTTGCAGACATATTTATGGATATTCTATTGAATATAATTGTTATAATTGGGAAATTTTCAAAATTAGTTATGACTAATATAAGTACCAATGAATGAGGTGTATAAATTATTATTAAAAACATTTAAAGTATTATTGATTTAACTGAAATATTATAGTTTTTAAAATAACAATTAATGAAAGAATTGTCATACACTACATTTTTGCGTTCAGTGCATAATTCTATCATTTTACCCATTATTAATTAACGAGTTTTTTATTTTATTATTCCTTTAATGTTTAATAACTAAATGACTTTCAAACTCATGCGTATCTATTTTCAGACTGTCTGTGAAGTAACTGTGGAAGTAATGGACGTAAATGATGAAATACCGACATTCCAACACACTTACTCGGGAACCATAAACGAAAATGCTCCTTCTGGCACTCCAGTCACTGTGGTAACTATAATCTTCTTCTCTATCTTGTCTCTGATTTAGCTTACATTCCTGTCTATCTATGCTTAATGGATGTCTCATGCCACATTCCAGAATAGTTAATGAAAGTGTATTTAGCTCTATATCCTATCTTGAGATCAGGTAGTAGGGAATAGGTTTGATAGTCGTTGTTGGAATAACTGTGTAATATACCCGTAAATATGAAATATCTTGGATAGGAGATGTCTTTTTTAGATAATTAAAATTAAGATCAATTAAATATTTGACCACTTTTTATTTATTGTTTACTGTTAACCACTTTTTATTAAACTGTTTTAAAAAGAAATCGTTGAAACTTTGTATCGGAAGGATAAATATAACGGCTTGAAAAACATGAAATACATTTCGTATTATTTCTAATAAAAATGTAACGATTAAAAGAACTTCAGTAATGAAATTGTTTTACGAATTAAATTATTTAAAAAAATTAACCTTTAGAAGCCTTATTTTCTGAATTAAAATTAATAAAAAAATCACAGTATGTTCGTTTCAGTAACCAGATAAAAAGAAAAAATTAAAAAAAAAATCATACAGCATATTTTATACATTTATTTTGAAAAAAAAAAAAGATATCAATTCGTCAAGCAAAACAGCCCCTTGCTAAAGATAATTATATTATAGTAAAAATAAGATACTCACCTATCCCAAAAGTATTTTTATTTTTCGGAAAAAGAAAATGCGCCAAAGATTTATACCTCTAAACATTTTCTAAAAATATGTGATTGGTTGAATACGGTGCGAAATGTTTTCAAAAATGGAAAAAAATCATAATGTATCTGATGTGTATTTTTTTAAAATTTGTGTTCAAAAGAACGTCATGCAATGGTAACATATATCCAAATAATAAAAACAAACCAATTTCAAGCGTACAATTCGATTTAAAAATCCGGCATCAAATTTGAAACTTAGGGCATTTAAAGGTTAACTCAAATTTTAATCATTAGGAATACTAATTACATAAGATGTAATCGTATAGCCGTTAACAATACTTATTGATTTATTAGAGCAAACCTTTTGTCATTTGAGAACCTTATTATTTATAATGCTGTATAAATCCTGGAATAAATCATTAATTTTAATATATAATACAGTACCGAAGAGCTGCTTTTCTTATGAACCACAGTGAAAAAATTCTGAAAAACTAGAATGCTGTAATATCCATAAGATTTATCAGAAAAATTCTAAAGACCAATGAAATTTATCTATCGTTTTAGTGTTTGGGGATCGTTGAATAGCTTTCCTTGTGCATAGGGAAAAGGAAAAACGTTTTTCTTTCTTTCTTTTTTTTCCAATAGAATGTTGCGTAAGCAGGGAATAATAGAAAACCACGTGACATATAGCTTCAATTCCAACTGAAAAATCAGTGCTTTCTGTCAACTACTGTTTCTATTTTCTCCCTCAAGCTATTTCCCAAAGAGTTATCAGTTGACAAAACCAAAGCAAATCGGAGAAAATATAATTTTTTTTTTATTTCGATTCACTTGGAGATATTTTTTCTATGTTTTTTTCTTTCTTTTATTTGTGAAACAGAAAGTTTTTATACATTTATTAGATTTCTCTTTTTTGGTATCGAAAACTGATTTTTTAATATTTAAACATGTTTTTTTGTTGTTGTTGCTTTGCTTTTATTACAAAATGATTTAACATTCCGCACTTGAATAAATATGAAATACTGAAGTTATGGTTTCTAAATTTTTTTGTCAATGCCATCTATGAAATGAAAGATATAGCATAAGCTTCTCTTTGTGGAAACATAAAATAATCGTCTGAGCATGAATGATTCCCACAAAAGCGTCAAAAATCACAAGAATATTTTTTAACTACATTCGAATATTAAAAATACTTTGAAGTTTGTATTTTTAAGATTCGAAAGTAGTTAAAATAGATTCATGTAACTTTGGCCGCTTTTGAGGTAATCATTCATGTGCATGCGATTTTTTTTTATGTTCCACTAAAGAAATGCACATAAATATTCGTTAGTAGAAGATAATTTAATACAAATGTTTGCGAAGGTCACACAATGAAACAGTTAATTGATGTTAAAAATCAAGAAAAAGACTTAAGATTCTAAGGGTAGAAAAATTAAGTAAAGTCGCACTTTACTAAAATCCTAGCATATAAAATGTTATATAAATATGGGAATGATGGCCAAGCAATAACAAGTTCGAGTTAGTTGATATTTGAGAATTTAATGAGTGACAATGTAGTAGTTACATTAATGATGATGCACAATTTATGATGAACAAATTTGAAGATGACAAATTTACAGGATGAGACTATCATATTCAGCTTTAGAGCTAACATGAAAGTTTGTCTTTTAACCAACACTTCGTAATAGTTCTTCTTCCCCTAGCCACATTTTGGCTGACGTCAACTGACAGCAACTCTCGCTTCCTCCGCCAGAAACGCTACTCATCGTTAGGTACCTGACACCACATGAATTTTACTAATGACATATTAAAGTTATTAAGATGATGTTTTCAATGTCTACGATATTTGTAAAAATTAATTAATTGTAATAATGAATAGTTAATTACAAATTAATGAATTATTTTTTTCATATAGGAGCCTCCAATCTCGGCAATCGATAATGACAGCGGCAACAATTCCGTTGTGAGATATTCCTTGAGTGGAGCTGGCAGTGAATTGTTCAAGATCCTTGAAAGTGGACAGGTCATCTTCAACTCGCCAGATCCGATCCTGACCCTAGACAGGGAACGCAAAGAAAGATATGATTTACAGGTGCGTAGCGTACATTTAACAACTTTGTGACTTAGTATTTACTGTAAACTAATTAATAAAAATCATTATATTAATATATTGTAAAAACTTATTGTTATTGGAAATGAATTAATGTACTTCGAAATGAAATTGAACTAATGTTTAAACTAAGTGCTTATTACAATCTTAAAATAAATATTTTGTAATGAATTTTGTTATTGTTGTTACACATTCCCAAGACCATCAGAGCTACATCAAGTCTCTGAAATTGTGCACCCTGAAGAAGTCCAATACTTACAATGGATTGATTGTCAATAAGATCCTGTCTGGAGATGTTCAGATAAATAAGAATGTGATCAGGTAGTGAATTTTGTTGTTGTTGCACATCCCCAAGAATAGCAGAGCTATATCAAGTCTCTGAAATTGTGCACCCTGAAGAAGTCTGATACGAACAATGGATTGTCAATAATATCCTGCCTGAAGAGGCCCAGACAAATAAGAATGTGATCAGGTGAAGCTTCTTCCGTAAGACACTTGGGACAGACTTGAAAGTCTTCAGAACATTTCATAGTTCTAAGTGTCCACTGAGAAAGCAAGTAAGAGCAATCTGCTCCTGCTTATTACAATCAAGTCAGAGAGTCCCCCTAGACGACTATTCTTATGTCATTGATGTATTGGTGGGATGAACCAAGTGGTTTTATTTTGGCTTTTAGTTTTCGAGAAAATTTCCATATAGGTAAGACATAGGCATCACTAGCTCCCGCTGTAGCCAGAGGGTCCCCAATCTCATTACCCTCGATGCCAACATGATAGGGTATCCGTTGTAGGGAATTTTAAAATAATTTGGATTCATGCCTAATGCCTTGCAATTTTTAAATTATTCAAAAAGGTGGGTAAAATTTTAGTGTGCGGTTTCAATTCCAATTGCTCAATTTTGCCAAGATTGCACCAAGTGTTAAAAATGTCCTTCAAGTACCATTCATTGAGTTATTACATTTGGCTTGCTATTACCAATGAAAAATTCAAGTTTGGTGACTGTACCGGATAATTTAGTGTAAACCAAAGTAGAAATTTTATATCATTAGCAAACGCATAGCCCAATTTAGATGTAAACGATTGGTATAATTTGTTGTATTCGGATTTTTAAAATATCGCATCTTATTTTCAGGTGACAGCAACTGACATGGGCAACCTCAGTTCTTCCACTTACCTGACCATCAACATAGCCGACGAGAATGACAATGCACCCGTCTTCCAGCATGGACCTTTGAGAGTGATGCTTCCAGAAACGGCCAGACCTGGATCGAAGATTGCTGAAGTGAACGCATTGGATGCCGATGCCAAGGGACCCAATTCCAAAGTGGAGTATATTATAACTGCTGGAGACAAAGGAGATGTAAGAATTGATAGAGCAACAGGTGAGTAAATTTAAAGTTCTTTTAACATCAAAACTAAATTTGTTTTAGATGCATTTGTTACTAGCTTACTAGATCGCAATAAAGTAGTTGATTGGCGATTTGCGGGAGTGTAGACGGAGTGTTTGATTTCAAGATTATTAACCTCTGGGCGTTATGATTGATTGGAAAAAAATGTGGCTTAACAATAACATTATGCAGCAAGATGGTTGTGCTTGATTATACAAATATTGGAAGTGATCGATTAATAGAAGTGAGACGACGTGGTCTTCTCATGTAAACTAGATGAAGTTTAATTGTATTAAGATCCAGTACATTGATAGATTTTAATTATCAATACATTTCAGTACCAAATTTTAGCCAATTATTATTTTTTTAAAATAAAACACGGCATCTATGAATTATCACTAGTTAATGGCGATGAAAGAGAGCGTATATAAGGCTGATTTGTCAAAAAGACATTGAAAATCTTGCGAATTGTAGAACTAAAATTTTTTAGAAAAGTAAAATGTTAAAATTTATGTAAATTATCTTATAGCAAAATTTTAAAATCGAAAATTATTTAAACAATTTCATTATGTTAAAAATAAAACTACAGTTTTTTTTCTCTCTAAAAGATAGCGAGATTTGTTTTCCAATGAAATAAATAAAAACTTTTTGGTATTTCATGGTACAGTTTCCATTAACTTTTTATAGCATTTTTTGCTCGTTTCTTTGAACTAAAATCCAATTCACACCTATGGTCATTATTTGCAGGCGAAATATACGTCGTGTCCACTCTGAGACCTGGCACTGTGTATCTTCTGAATGTGTCTGCTGCCGATGGCAAAGGCCTAGCTGCCTCAACAGTAGTCAACATCACTGTCGTGGACGTCAATGACCATAAGCCTACCTTTTCAAGGTATGAGTACACTTTCAAGGTGAAAGAGGGTAACTACAGTCACAGCAAGAAGTCACTCGGTGTGCTCAAGGCCATAGACGAAGACACTGGCAACAACGGAATGATCGAATATTCTTTGGTGACGACAACATTCGAACAAAGTAAGTTGATTTTTATTATTGTATCGTGATCAATAATTTTATTATTGTATCGTTATCAATAATTTTATTATTGTATCGTAATCAATAATTTATTTTCTGACAAAGATCAATGCTTTGTAACGCATACACGTTATTTATTCTCTTATAAGGTTTAAAGATTGCACCGTCTTCTGGTTACCATCATTTCATTCAGATACAATCCGAATTTACATAATAAATTTAAAAAAATGTAGAAGAGTTTGAGTTTTTTCCTAATGTGCAGATAAAACTTAAGTTACTAAACCTTAGTTACTAAATTGTTTGATGACTTCTAGATTCAGCTGAATTTCTTATCTACTATATTCACATCACATGCAATAGATGGATGGATTGTGATATTTAATGGCTCACAAGCCATACCTTGCTATACTGTGTCAGACATACAGTTAAAAGATATATCTTTATTTAAAATTCTTTTATCTTTATTTAAAATTTTATCTCTATATTTTTTTCTTTATTAAAATTCTGTAAAAGATGGAAACTGATAAAATTGTAAAGAACTATCTCTTAACGTTGTAAACAAGGTAAAAATAACAAAGCGAAATGTTAAATATATTGTAAAAATCAATTGCTTTTAAAAATTTAAAAGAGTTTTTGTGGGAATGTTTCCCATAAGCATTCGCATGTCTAGTGATCAAATGCTATAGAGAAATTGGTGACAAAATCCTAAATACCACCAAATTATTACATTTTGAAAGATTTATTCAGAAATTATATTAATTTATGAAAATAGTTAGGGACTATAAGTAGCATACATCGAATTATTGTTTGTGCTTAGAATGCATTCAGATCTCAAAATGTAATTCGAAAAAAATATTAATTTATGAAAATAATTAGTGATTATAAGTATCATACAATGACTTTTTGTTTGTGTTTAGAATACAATCAAATCTCAAAATGTAATTCGAAAAAAATATATTAATTTATAAAAAATAATTAGTGATTATATGTAGGATACATTAACTTATTGTTTGCGTTTAGAATACAATAAAATCTCAAATGTAATTCGAAAAAAATATATAATTAAATATATAATATAATAGCTATTCAAGATTTTTTAAAATTTTAATCACTTAACTATTATGTGTTAATAACGAATAACCTATCTTATGACGAAAATAATAGTTTGCTTTCTTAGATTAATTCAAATGTAGCTATGAGCGGAAAGGTCTTAGAAGTAAGATCAGTCATAGTAACCGCCATTGATATTATCTGTAAGAATTCTTTGTAACAAATGATGATTCGTTGATCTGTTTCCAAGCGTAAATATACGCTTCAGCGAGCGGCAGAATTGCAGCTCAGGATTTCAGGAGAAAGTCAAAGTTGTTATCTTCTGCTTAGTAAGATGAAGCCATTTAAAGTGCAGTTTTGTTCTTTATGCCGGTGACTCTAAGGAAGATTGTTCATTGGAAGTCTCAGTTATGTGGATAGTATTGAACCGTGAATGTGTTGTTTGGAAATAAATTTACTTGAAATTTATTTTCTGTCCTGAAAACGATTTACGTATAAGCGCCATTAATTACATCTAAGTAAATCGCTTAACATGTCTTCCTGGAATACTAAATTAATTTTATTTGGGGTTTTTTTGCAAATAAATCGTGTTAATATTACTGTTAAGAAAATAACAACAACAAATATTTTTGTTGCGTGATTTTAGTGGGTTATTTATTGGCCGATTTATTCCTTGTGAGAATTTTTGCAGCTTATTCATTTGTAACATTCGAATAGAATATGTCTATTTTCTTAATAAACTGACTGAAAACGATTTTCGACTCATACATACCAAGTATATTGTTAAAAGGAATTACATACTGATTAATTATCATTTTTCACAATTGAATTTGTGACAAACTAAAATAGATTTTGATTTTCGAATACAATTTTTTAAAAAGAAATATAAGTAAAACCATTCTTTTTCTAACGAAATCATTCGATCATTTTTGAAACTTATTAATTAAAAAAATTAACGCACAATATTTTTTTAGAAAGTAAATATTATATAATAAAGGCAAATTAATAATAAGAAAAATTGAATGCAGAAAATGTTTTAAACATCTTATTCCATAATGTGTAGTAGAATGCGTAACCGCAAATACTAAAATATTAAAAAAAAATCCTAAAATTCCAAAAAAAAAGTCTTGTTTACCTTAAATCTGAAAATAAATAAAATGCCATGAAAAACATTTAATAGGATCACTTATTATCGCATTTTCTGTTCATTTCCTTGCTAATTAAATAATTAGATTCTCCTGATAATATTGTTCATTTAACTATGTTCAGTTGAAACTAAATATAAAGTGGCCAAAACTAAAAAAAACAAAACAATTAACTGTGATAAAAATGGAAGTAAGAATTACTAAATAGCAACAAAAATAAAGGAAAAAAAAACTTAAAAAATACTATAAAAAATGAGATGAAATTTTTTTTTCAGTCAAACAGATTCTACATCATATATATATTTCTGCTATAAGACTGAAAACCAGAAAAAAATGTAGATACATTTTTCTGGATAAATTTTTTAAAACTTTAATCAACCTAAGAAAGGTGAGGTTTATCTTCTGGAAGAAAAAATCATAAGCTTTGCAGATTACAGATTTCACTTTCATCAGTGGAACTTGTATATTGGTTGTGAACATTCTATGTAAATAATGTTTCCTTTTTAAAAAAAATAATAATGTGAAAGGAATATTGGAAACCTTTGATTTGGTGGAATTGGTAATTTTATCCTTTTTAAAGAGGTTTCAAAAGGTGCTTAGTTTTCAAACTCTTTTTGCAATTATAAGGGAATGCAGTAGATCATATACGCTGTGGCTTTATTATGCACAATGTTACATAATACTCAATATTTTTTTGGACAAATTCAAGAACAAATTCTGTCCATCAAAAGAATCTGCTGTCATAAGGTCAAAGCCCCTCTTTAAACTTATCTTTTCAAAATGTACATTGAAAACGATATTACCAAAAGCATATTAAAAGAAATAAGAGAATACAGTTAATTATGAAAATTCGGATTAAAATAAATAAAGCATCCAAAAGTAATTAAAGACGTTTTTTATGCACCTTCTGATATGATAAAAAATAAATCGATTTAAAGCAGTTTCTTTCATCTCGGGTTAAAATAATACTAAAAAAAAACAGAAAAAATTATCCATACATTTATTGTTAATTGCATCTGAAATAACTTTCACTGATAAAAAGAAACATGTTTTTTCACTGAAAAAAAAGGAATAAAAAAAAACATTCACTGAAAGAGTACAGAAAATTAACAACAATCGTAAGCGGGCAGCTGGAGTTGTCAAATAATCCAGTTTATTTTCGTTTTGAACGTGGGGAAGCTTTTGAAATATTGAAAGCGTCTTCATATTTAGTGATCCAAATAAAGTGAATGGGATTTTGCTGATCAAAATTCATATGGCATTTTTTTTTAAAGCCACACTCTCGAATTGCTAGGAATCGGACTTTTTATTGGGAAAGGTTACTGCATTATGGAGAATGTCAAATAAGTCTCTTTTTTAAAAAGAGTATTTAAATTAAAACATGAATGGAATTTTTAAGGTTTTTTTTTTCTTTTTCTGGTATAAGGTGATATTTTTTGCAAACACTAGTGAAATGTTATTGATTAAAAGTGGAAACATAAGGCTAGATGCTATCTGTGTAGATACCAAAATTTTTAAAATTAGAAATGGGAATTTGGGAATGCGATTGAGTAATAATTTTTTATTTGAAGAAATCTGAATATGAAAGCAATAATATATTTTAAATTAATAAGCTGATTCTAAACAATAAATGAGTTTTAAAACAAAATTAAATTCTTTTTATTTTGAAATGTAAATAGATAATAATTTTTTTACTTATGAATATGAAGCTGTAGATGAGTAATTATTTATTTTTAATCTCAAAATGGGAATTTCACAGTAGGCTTGAGAATTTTTTTTAAAATTCTGAAAAAAGAATTTTAATGCAAGAATATTAATTGATAATATTCTATTTATTATACATGAATAGTAATTAATGAGAACGACTAATGTAATGAAAATTATTGATCATGTATTAATATTATTGTATAATGCATGACTATAAATGAATGAGAACTACTGATGTAATGAAAATTATTTGTCATGTATTAATATTATTATATAATGCATGAATATTAATTTATGAGAACGACTGATGTAATGAAAATTATTGTTCATGCATAATGCATGAATATTAATTAATGAGAACTATTGATGTAATAAAAATTATTGGTAATATATTAATATTTTGCTACTAAAGAGTTTTAAAGTATGGAAAAGCAACAAACTTTATTTTAAACAACAAATTATATATTACAATTAATAAAATTAATTTGAAATCTTACTTCAAAAACTTATTTCATAAATGGATTTTGTTCTCATCAAAAAGTACTGAGTTACAACTTAATGTAAAAGTTAACTGAATTTGAAAATGGTTTATTGTAGCAATTATCGCCTTTGACAAATAGAAGAAATAATGGGTTTGACTGGAGGCTTATGCCAGTTTTGTTTAATATTCAATGATATATTATCTCATAAATATATCATTTATTAATATTGTTTCTGCAGAGCAATTTCTACATTAACAATAAACATTTTTCCTGCAGAATTCCCATTCACGGTGGACAGCAAGACAGGAGAGTTATTCGCACAAGGCATAATTGACCGAGAATCCAAGAGCTCTTATAAATATCAAGTTCTTGTAAGTATTATTAATGTAATATGAAATGTAATTGAATGTAGATTTTAAAAGCAAAAACTATATTTTTCAGGACTGATGATGATAATTATTTTTTTTTCTTTACAGGCAACTGATTTTGGCGAACCTCAGCTTAATTCAACAGCCGATGTCATCGTTGAAGTTATAGACGTAAATGATGAACCACCTCGATTTTACACAGATCCATATTTGGCTCATGTGCAAGAAAATCTGGATCCTGGACAAAAGGTTTGTGCACTTTTTCAAGGATGTTTTTTTTTTAAAGTGAAAGCCAAATCTTGCAATTTAATTTTGGAAAAATAAAATATACTTTTGAAACAATAAACAGAAATATTAAATGTTATAAAAATATTAAATACAGAAATATTAAAGAGAACAGAAATATTAAATGCAATAAATCATGCAAAAGTGACTGTCAATTTTATTAATAATCAGCCTTCTATGCAAAATTTAAAAAAATGTTTCTTACAAAATAATTAATAAGCTTTGGTTGGTAAAAAAAAAAAAGCAATCCCCAGACTTTTGCCCGATTCCTCCTACTCGAAATGAATCTTTCCTGCCGAAACCTGTTTCTATAACGCCACCGTAAACATAGACATTTGACTGAAAGAGTTCTCGTGGTGGACACTTAAGTTGTAACTTTTTGTTGGCGATAAGTCACCAAATGTGACAATCTTCATTATCATTTTTATAAAAAAAGCGAAAAATTTATACCTCAAAAACGATAAATCGCTAATTTCCTGCCTTACATTTTGTAGCTTCAGAAACCTCAAACCAAAACAACATCATGTTCTCATATGATAATAAACTATATATTAGGTGAAATTACAATTTATCGAACAAATTGTATTAAGTTCAATAATTTGTGGCATATATGACCCTGTTGATCCTGACACGATTTTTCAGACAATGAAATTGAACTAGACATGGATGTCCTCATTTCCTATTTTGTATAGATTTTCGAGCAATAGTCTGCTTTTATAATAAAAATTTGAAAAATTCCAATTTCACACTAATAAGACATAGCAAAATTAAATTTTGTATTGCAGTGGTTACTTAACTCGACTAGCTTCTTTTTTGATACAACAGATGGCGTTACCTTATTAACATCAAGGTATATTTCCCATGACTCTTCTGGGGGTTCATTCTTAGATTGTATTCTAAGCGAGTGTCATGTTTTTTTTTCGTGTTCTTGTTTGTTTTGTCTTGTGAATTGTGGAACTTGGAAAAATAATTAAATAACTGTTCCTGAATCCCGTCTATTATTTTCATCTATCTCATAATGAAGTTATAAAGAGTCTCGTCGATCTACAAAATATATTTTCTTGCGGCTTTTATGCAAGTGCTTACAAAAATAGGAACTAACGTGCAAGCTTTTGGAACTACTTACAGGATTAGCGCACATTTTGTTTTATTTTCGTATGTCTCAAAAATAAATTGGATCCCATATCGATGGGATATATTAAAATTATTTCTTAAATATAATATTATTTTATATGCATCCGAATTTAAGAAGAAAAAGCAGAGGTTAAATGTTTCATTTATAAGTAAAATGATAAAGACATTGTAAAATAATACAATTTTAAATTATATTAAATATAAACATATGACTTATTATTCTTTTGAAGCACGGATTGCAATAAGGAACAAGTATGAAGTTGCAAATTCATTTATCTTCTCTTTCTGATGAAATAAAATTTAATCTTAGAAAAATAATCTCAGAAGGAAAAAAAAATGCAATTGACAGGTTGCGGAATTCAATATCTATTTTTCAACCTTTGGAATTTCTTAATATCTTTCTGATAAAATACCAGTCCTCTTCCATAAGAATGCAAATGTTTTTCATTTTTCCAGTGCTGTATTACAATTTAAGGAATTCAATTAAAATATCTCGAAGACTTTCTTTTTTCCTAAAGTAATTTTCCATGATAATTTACTTAAAGGTCTTCCTCCTTTTCTTTCAATAAGAAAGCTTAATATTTTTAGAATAAAATGAAAATTCGATTATTCTGTAGCTTATGTTAAGTGAAATTGTTGCTTTCTATTTTTATTCATTAAAGGCTGAAATATTAAATTCAAAACACTTTATATTAAAAATAAATTATAATATTGTTTGTCAAAAAGAATGTTAGAAATTATTACTACCGATTTAAGATTAAAAAGAAACCTTTTATATGCATTGAAAGTAATTTGAAATTTTATAATATTATGATAAAGCATTCTAAATTTTGACTTTCTCAGATATTTGCTTTTTTTCGAATTGAAATTTTTGTTTATTCATCATTCTTAAATTGTTTTAAAAATGAATTATGTTAAGGATTAAGATTCTTATCGAATATTTGTTAATACTAACGTATTTGTAATACATAATTCTATAACTGAAAAATAATTCTGAATTATGCACTATTGCTACAGGATTATTATAATATCATGGAAATTTTCCAAAAATTTTATATTTTCCCTTGTAATAACTTGCCTTTCTTCATAAGATGCATTTTTCCCTCATTATACTTATCTTTATTTTAGGAAGAAATATATGCATAAAGCCCATTACTCTGTGTTGTTCGAAATAGATTTCAGTATTTTATATACAATAATAAAATTCTGAATACATAAAATTATCAATTAATATCTTTCGGAATGAAAAGAATTATTACTCCATGTAATTGTGAATACATGGAAGTATCATTTTTCGATCATAATAAATAAAAGGATCATTCAGTATGCTACAGAATATGTGAAATAAGATCTAGTACCATTTGGAAATAGAATTATCACTCGATTTCATGTAAATGTTATTGAGTATCAGTCATGTGATTCGTTAGGTATTAACAGTTTAAAATTCCAATAAATATTGCAAATCAGTGCAGAAAAAATCAATAAGTATTGCAAATTCTTTCAGAAAAAATAAAGTAATTTTCATTAATGAATTTGTTTATCAATTATTATTGTAAGACCTATGAGACTTGATTCCTGTCATTGCACTTTGATTCTCTATTATTTACCTTTAATATTTTAGGATTGTAGTTGCAAGCTTACTAGGCTTAGATTTGTAAGCCTACTTTATGTTCAAAACACATATAATACGTTTTTTAAACCAAATGTTGAAAACTGAGATAGCAATTATTAATTTCAGTTGGGAATCAAAGAGTTATCTTTGAAAGAATTGAATTGATGAATGCGAATCTGTAAAGCATTTAAAGCATCTAATTAGTTTTTTGATGATAAAGCGTCAAAGATTAAAATTTTTCATCTAATTCTAATATGAATTTCTGTTTTATGTGAATTCCCAGCTATATAGAAATGATTCAATGGATATATATTTCAATGAATTTTTCAAATAAAAAAATGTGTAAATGTGTGTGTGTAAAAATTTTTTTAAATGAGGATGCAGAGTTCTAAAATGCAAATTAGATTGTTTATAAATGTGTTTCTTTTGCAGGTAACGCAAATTACAGCCTACGATTCTGATTCCGGTAACAATGGATTAGTGTTCTATAAATTGGGTGTTGGACACAATAACAAGTTTTACATTGACAGCAAAGGTAAATATATAATTTAAGTTTCTCTTTCTGAAATTATTTTATTATTATAAGAAACAAATACAAAAAAAAAAGAGAATGTATTTAGATTTTAACAAGTGTAACTTCTGAAATCTGCATATTTAGAATGTTATAAAAAATGAGACATTTTATCAAGAATTACTTACTGATTTTGTTTAAATTCAACTACATTAAAGTAATCGTCATGTAATATTTAAATGAATATAATTCTTAATGTTTAGATAAATAAAAAAAAAGATAAGATAACAAGAATATAAATAAAAGTAATAAATATTAACATCTACGGTTATCATAACATTTTAAAGCTGGTTTTATTGCTACATTACATTTCTAAAAAAGATAGTTTTTCTAAAGCAGAACTTAGTGCTAATTTTTGAGATTTTTACTTTTTTGTGCACAAAATTTAGAGAAAGTATTGTAATGATCAAAAAGATTCAATTTCCAGATTTTAACAAATGCTCACGTTTTACATCTCCCTGAATCAGAAAAACACTATTTCGGACTCAGGAACCTTTCTGAGTCTGTTGGCAGTATGTTTTTCACTTTAACCGTGAACTCTATAACTCAAAAACGGTTTGAGCTAGGCAGTTGAAATTTGATATTTAGAAGTAAGAGTAAATTTATAAATTTCTATCAACTTTTGAACGAAATTCATTCATATCGAGTCTGTCTGTCTTGCTGTTCAAGTGCAAGTGAACTCTATAACTAGAAGACGCAAGGAGCTAGGTCGATACAATTTGGTACACAAGTTTAGCATATAAAATATAGATATTTATCAAATTTTGTACCAAACGTTCGATATGTTAATCTGTCAATAGCTTCGTAGCAAATTTTGATTACACATATTCTCGCGACAGATACAGTAAAAATGCTAGTTTAGCTTCAAAGACCTATATTTCGTACTTATTGTTCACCAATACCATGCAAGGTATTCGCAGCCGTACCCCTTATCTCCAATTTTAAGCGGAGGAAGGGAATAGGACCTTTATTGGAGGGTATGCGAGCAAGTTCCGGGAAGACAACTCTCTCTGATTGCTTTCGGAATATATATATATATAATATATACTTCAAATAAATCAGTTATTAGATTTTTAATGTACTAATGTTTTTACAGTATTTAGATGTATGATAAGATATTGGTAATAATCATGCCGGTTTAAGAACCATTTAATTTTCATTTTCATTTTTTCTTCTTCTTCTTATAGATGGAACAGTATGGACTTTATCCACACTTGATTATGAAAAGCAAGCCTTTTATAACATGACTGTGATAGCCTATGATCAAGGTACACCTAGTCTAAGCTCCACCGCGAAACTGTGGGTTACTGTGGCCGATACAAATGACGCTGTTCCCGAATTTTCAAAGGCAGTTTACACCTTGGAAGTTGCAGAAAGTCGCCAACCTGGCGATACTGTTTTCAAACTGGACGCCGGCAAAGGCGACTTCAAATATGCTTTACTGAGTAAGTTTTTGGAATTTTTCTTTTAGTTTGCAACCTTTTCTACAAAATGAGACATCGTCAAAAAATAAATTATAAATAGTTTGAATAACTTCTCTAATTAAAATAACCTGAAAATAATAATTTATTCTTATATATATGTCTGCATTGCAGATTTCGACCATATTTACATAGTAGGTTCATTTATTAATGAGAAGTAAAAAATTATGCATTGAATGCTATTTAATTAGAATTTATTTTCGGTTCGGATAATTATGCTTATTATAAATAATATTGTAATGTTAAATGTTTAACTAAAATTTCATCTTGATTTAAAAGATTTTACGATTTGTTGAAACGCCTACGATTAGCTTTGAATTCAATGCCTGCAAAAACCGAAAATAAAACACTTTTAATGCTTATTATCATAAATTATATTTATTATTCGTAATTGGATTACATGAAAAAATAGTATTGCTTCAATTCTCACTGAACTTATAATGATAAAAATCAGAATTGAATCATAATGTGAAGTTTCTGAATTCCAAACACCTGTAAATAAAAGAAAAATTAATTATATTAATGTTTTAATTCTTTCGAACGACATTATTTCTTTCGATAATATATTTTATACAATCATTCACCTTTTTGTAATTATATCACAATTTATTTAATATGATTCAATAAACATGTTTGAATTTAGTCCGATGTTATTTAATGCGTTTTACATGTAAAATATACTATATTGTTCGTTACATTTTCGTTATTAAATAATGTTTTTTGTGTTAAAAGTAAAATAACTTATGAATTAATAATTTGGATTCATATTTTCATCTAAAAAAGGAAAAACTGATGTTAACTTGAAAGATTTCCAATAAGACTATTGTAGAGTAATTATCATGATTTATTTCTCTAATAAACATAGTTGAAGCTTTTTAATAAAAAAATTAATATGTAATACAAATTTACTATTATTTGAGGTTTATGATATCTTGTTAATCCTAAAGAATTGTTGAAAATAATACATTATTTATACTTTTAGATACTGATGAAATCGATGCCTTCGATGTCGATGCCAGCACAGGTGATATTCGACTTGTAAAAGCCCTGGACAGCGTTCAACAGAGTCATTACAGGTTGCTTGTAGAAGCCTCTGTCGACAGTGATCCGCCAAAATCGGATACAGCAGAAGTGAGTAATAAGTGCAAAATAAATTATTTAAGTATGCTCCAAAGACCTGATTCACTAAAAAAAAATCACCCTTTCGGATCTAACCATTAAGAATATTCAGCATATTTCGAAAATTTCATTCTTATTTTTGCATATTCTATCTAAAATTCTAAAATATAGCTCGTATAAAAAAGTAATTTACTTAGTTTTGGATTAATCTGAAGAATTGGCATGTAAATTTAGGTATTAAGTATTATATTTTATTTTACTTCAATGCTAGCATTTCTTTATGAGAAATATATCACTTTTTCGAAAATTATGCCTCCAGTATTTCAACAGATTTGAGTCATTATTTTCTAATTGAGGGATTTTTGCTGTTTGATTATAGCTTTGAATATCCAACATCTCTTTTCAAGAAAGAGACTTTAGTGTAGAAACAAGAAATTGTTTCACCTCTTTTCTATTAATCAGAATGTAAGATCAAAATATGGATTATTTGGACCTTTTTACTTTAAATTAATTTTATGGTATAGTAAAATAAAAAAATAATACTAACTATCTATGAGGTAATCAGAATCCCTATAGATTAGCCCTTCCAGGGCAGTCATATCTTCATAGTTTACTTTTATACCATTTATAATATCCATTAAAGAATGACCAAATCATTTGTCACTTTTAGTTTTATTTTAAAACTTTATACTAATTTGAAATATTTTAACTTACCTTCAGATAGCACATTTAAAATCCCTATGAAAATTGTTCGTTTTTAGACCTTTTCGATCTTTTCTTTTTAGATTTACTTCAGTAGTAGTGCAGATTTTATAAATCTTAATGGAAATATAAAAAGAATTCGAGTACCGACAGAGTTCAGTTATTAAAAATGATTATCAAAATTCAAAAATTTTAATCCAATTATTATTTAATCCAATTATTCCATTTATTAAATTTACTCTTTCCATCTATTTTTTTACTTGGAAGAATTTTCTTTCAATATTCAACATTTTTTTCAATGAAAAAAGGAAATGTTGGTCTAAAAGTTCGCTGGAATTTTTTTATTTTCTTTGATAATTTTCAAGTAAAATTCCAGAAACACATTTGCTTTTTTAAAAATATATAAAGAGAAATATATATATATAAAACGAAATCTTCGCAAATATAAAAAAAATAATGTAATACTCGCTTTCAAAACCGTTTCATGAAAATTGTCAGAACATTTATTTCGCAAACTGTTTTGATCAAAAGCGGAAATTTTTATTTTTAAGTATTGTTCCTCGATAAAACTGTTTAATAATATTTGCAAAAGGCTTATACATACAATTTTCTATTTGCTTTTTTTTTCGGAAAAAAATGTAACTATGATTCAAATATTTCTTTTAATAACATTTAGTTATTACATTCAGTACTGTCAATTTGCTTCCAGAGTGCATATTTTTTAAAAAGAAACTATCTGTATAAATTACATAAGAATGTCAAGAGAAAGAAATTTTTACTTCATTTTGCCTGTCATTCAAATTTTTAATTACTTTCTTCTGAAAATAAATCCTGACTTATTATTTTTGAATCAATGGAAGAAATAAATGAAATATTATTTTAAACATGAAAAGGAGTTGAAAGAATTTTTTCAAATGTAATATTTTATTAGATTTCAAGAAATTTCTTCCGAATGTTTGCTCACATCTTTTCTTATAAGAAATGTGCATACCAGTTTTATTCTTAGGATTTTATAAAATGCTCTAAATTTCTAAAAACTATAATTACAGGAATAAACATATCTGTAAGTTTATGACCATAATCAACTTTTGATTCAGTTTTTATTGTGAAAAAAGGAAACTAATTAATTGTCACTGAACTATGTGACATATTTCAACAAGAAATTTATCAAAATTCGCATTTGTTTTGTTGAGTTAATTACTTTTCTTTATAAAAATTCAAGCGATAAATTTAATGCAAACAAAACATTATAAAATGGATAAAATGTTAAAAAAAATTCCATTCGGACTTCTAATTTTCCAAGAATTTCTATTGGAGTAAGTATGAATGATTTTATTTTCATATTTAATATATATTTCTTCTAAAGAAAGAAATTAGTGGTTACTTTTTTTGCTAGCAAGAGATATACATAATTTTTATCTGCGAAAATTTCGACAAGATATATTTTTGTAAGGTTGGGGAAATTTATTTGATATGTAGAAAACACTTTTCTATTGGAAATATGTAATTCCTGGAAAATCTCTCTATATATATGGGATTTTCAATGTAGAGAGCTTTATTGTAATTACTAAGATATCTCAAAATTCTTGTTTGTTCTTTTCCAGGTGAATATCATTGTAGGTACCGGACACGGAGTCAGATTGTTCCCTAGTCGCTTGTATGAAGTCACTGTTTTCGAAAATCGATTGGCTCCACTTGTTGTGCTTGATTTGAATGCAACTGATGAAATTGCCCATAAACCTGTCCTTTATAGCATTGTTGGACATGATTACAATGGTAAGAGTTTTAACCAATCAAATAAATAATTAAGCATAAAATACTTTTGAAATGCTGACTATGTGACTTATTAATTCTACGCCATTTTTTAACGAAGGCTTATAAAAAATGTTATTTATCTTATTTAAGATTAAACTATTGAAAACATCATGTTAGTTTTCTTTTGTTTTGTGGATAAGGAAACTATACTTTTGATGTGTAAATAAATAATAGTCTTTTACTAACAGAGTAATAACACATATTGTCAAAATATTTTGAATAATAATTTCAAAATATCTTGGATTCCAGAGCATTTTTTATATGTCTGTGGTTTTCAATCGCACAAGTAATAATATAATTTCAAAAAAAAAATTGCTTTGGATTTTTATTCGAAAACCGATGTTAAAGCAAGAAGAAAAACAAACAAACCTCATTTTTTAAGTTTTAAGTATCAAAAAAGCATTGCTTTACAATGTGATAAAACTGAAAACTCTTTTATAATCATCTTAATAATTCAAAACAGCCGGTTGTTTTTAATTATATAGAGGACATAAAGAGGTCACCATGTCTCATAGCTTTTTATTATTTCCAGTAGTACTTTTAGGATTTGCAGTCACCATTTATGTCCCCGAATATTTTAAATATCGATAAAATATTTATTGCCATTGTTTAATGAAGAATATTAATTAATGAAAAATAAAAATCATGTTTAAAGGGCTTGAATAAAATCGCTCTTTCTCTATATGAAAACAATAAAAATCTGAATTAAAAAAATGCGTTTAATTTTTAATTATTGTATATCAGCTTAATAGCTATGAAATATAAAATTATATGAAGATATTTTTTATTAAAAAATGCTATGCATTATCATAAACATTAGATAAAGAAGTATCATCATAAAAATCTGTATAAATATAAATATAGAAACGTTATTGAAATATATTTTGATAATTACAAATGTAGACAGATATGGTGAATGCTTAATTTTGATTTAATTTCGTTTTAATACCAACACTGCTAGTTTCACAATTCGAAATTTGACTGCATAAATTTTACTTGTAAATTAACTTTTTAACGAAATAACCCTTGAAATTCATTCCAGCTTTTTAAATTTTAAAACAATTAGCTGCGATAAACATTTATGACTATTTCTTCAAAAAAATCCAAAGAGAAACATTTTTGTAAACAATCGTTATCACTATATATATATATATATATATATATATATATATATTCCAAAACTTTTCCTCCCTTTTATTATTTCTCAATATTTCATACGGTCTGTTTCATTGTTGTCAGATTCTTTTTACAGACATTGCAATATCTCAAAACTGAAAGAGTATCGTATTGGAAAGCAAGATTTCGTATGAAATCGAAACAAAATATCTATTGAAAAGAAATTCAAATCTTTGGGCATAAAAGCACTCTCTCAATATGTTTCTCTTCCATCTCATTCTTATGATATCCATTTCTTCCTCACAGGTCTCTTTGTGATGGAAGCCGACACCGGACGTCTAACTGTGACTGCTAGTCTGGATAGGGAAAAAAGAGACAGATATTCCCTAAAAGTTCGAGCTGAGAACGTGGGGCGTCATAGATTTGGCAGGGAGATAAGTAGATCCGGTAAGTCTTATTCTTTTTTTTGTTGCTGCCATTGTTGTTCGTGGACTCTTTTGGATATTTTGCAGAAGAATATTTGTTAGAAAGTTGAATGGAGACATATATGGGAAAAAAAAAAACTAAGTTACTGTATACAATAAAAGTGACTGGATAGTTGGTTTTGTTATGGCTAGTCAACTTTTTCAAAATCTACATTCATACATGTAGTTTCCATTCATACATACATTCCATTGATGCATGCATAAAAAAATTCTTTAAGAACTTGTTAAATATCATCTAGTAAATGTAAAACCAGAAGGCGATTTTCTGTTTATGTTAAATATAAATAAGGATTTAAAATACATTAAATAATTACTTAATATATTCATTTAAAAAACTATTAAGCTGCGAAAAAATATATAAATTTACAGTGGAAATAATCAATACTTCCCATTTGTTTGAGTTTATTATGATTCACTAATTTTAAATAATTAGCATTTATTATTTTATGGGTTATATTTTTAGAATAGTATGTAGTATTTTAAATTCTGGGTAACTTTACATTATTTCTTACATCTTAACTTTATAAGCGATATATTCTCTCCCCAATATATATTTAAAAAAAAACTATTAGGCTGTCACCAAATATACGAACTTACAGTGGAAATAATATATATTTTCCATTTATTTGAATTTATTATGATTCATTATGGTTGTTGATTTGTTACGATTTAAATTTATTATTATTATTTTAAATAATTAATGTTTATTATTTTATGGATTATATTTTTAGAATGGTATGTAGTATTTTAAATTCTATGTAATTTTATATTACTTCTTACATCTTAACTTTATAAACGATATATTTACTTTCCAAATATATATTTAAAAAAACTAATAGGCAGTCACAAAATATACGAATATAAAGTGGAAGTAATATATATTTTTCATTTGTTTGAATTTATTATGATTGATTGATTTTAAATAATTATTTATTTATTATTTCATGGGTTATATTTTTTGATGGTATGTGGTAATTTAAATTCTAGGTAACTTTGCATTACTTCTTATATCTTAATTTTATAAACGATATATTCTGTCTCCAAATCAAAACCAAATTTCAAATCCAAAGTTAAGATTACACCTTCGAATATTTTATGACTTTTATGCTTTTTCCTTTTAATATTACTGTTTTCCTAAAGGCAACTTTATATCATGAACATAGTATCAATTCCAAGTCTAAAAATTGTAACAAAAGATCGATATTCCCGACACAAAATGCCTCTTTTCTACCTTAATCTTATCTCAATTCGAATCGTCAAAGGAATGAAACATTTGCAGCACGTTTTGTTTCCCTCAACGTACCTCGTAATAGAGATCTCGATCCTCTTCTGCACTTGGCCTTTATCATTTTTCCATTTTCTTCATTCACGGGATGCACGTTCCTTGGAATTCGATTTCACCTTTGCATTCCCTTTTCCAAACAATAGAGCCATGGAAGGCCTGCGAAATGAAGGAATACCGGAAAGCCTTCTTTTCCGCAAAACCTAGTTCTCCTGCAGCGGTGGCTTTTGAAGTTATGGAAAAATGCTCAGAAATACCTTGCTGTAGTTTAATAGTAGTGAGAACTATAAAAAGAACTATATTTTATTTTGTTAGAAAACACGTTTCTGAATGCTTATTTTTAAATATTCTTTGCTGATTTTCAATATTTATATAAAAGAATTTGTATTTTTATTTGTCATAGCAAATGGAAAACATGTGATCATGAACAACTATACTGTGATGAATATCTATGCTTATTCAAAGAAAATCTATCTATATTTCTTAAGTTTAATATCTTTTTGACTTATTATAAGTTTATTTGAGATTCTATTTTATTATTTTAAGATAAAAGAAACCCAAACTCATTTCATGTTTATTTATTTAAAAGCTTATCTTTCCACATTTATACCTTTCTTGTTCAATACAATATTCCTAAGAAACACATTTTCTATGACTTTTCTTTCTAGATTTAACTGAAAACATTTAAATGCAATGTAAGAGAATTTTGATTGATTATGATATTTATTATAAATAATCTTCCATGAAAGGAATAAATACTTCAAGAGAAGGAAAATACTTATATCCTTAATATTAAAGTAATTGAATCATCACGGAGTTAATGCAAATTTCCTATGATGCCTGCAATGTAAAAGGCGTTAGAATTTTTCATTATCTCCGATACACTTATATTAGAAAATTTAGTTTCTGGTTAGATCCTTCAGGTGCTGTCGATATTTTTTCTAAGTCTCATTGTATGGGATTATATAGTATATCGGTTGTTGAGCCATTTTTTCTAAATTTCATTTATGCCTGCCTTGATTTTTTTTCAAAGTGTGGATGCGCTGACATTTAATTATTTCATTATTATTTTGGAATCATTTTTTTCTCAAACCTCCTTTAACATACATCTCTTGTTTCTCTATAAATTAACAGATGGCAAGAGAATATCAAATAGAGTTCCACATTGAGGATGTTTTAGTTAGAGGGCGCTAATTTTAATAGCGATGTTTATTTAAATAAACTGATTTTACTAAGGGCAAATGGTATTTCTTTTGTTTTTTATATCAAACTGAGGTACGTTTTGAAAACTCACGTGGAAAAGACCCTTGGAGAGATCTCAAAGTTTGATTCATAATAATTTTTATTGTCATTTCTTTTTATTTTTCCATGATTTGGATATTGATGTTTTTAATAATATGGTTGAATTACATTCTCATGCACATCCACATGTTCACTGATATGAAATCTTAATAAATTCAAGTTCAGAGGTATGCTGTGGAGTTACATTTAATGCCAATTATAGGTCAAATTTTATCCTAAAATTGTGGATTATGAAGATATTTAAACGCCCATACTTCTATTTTTCAGGTCCAATCCGATCTACAGAGAGTTACCATCTGGCCTTTGACGAAGCGCTTGTCGTGATTGAAGTAGGAGATGAAAACGATAATGCCCCTGTCTTCGAGGTACAAGGTCGACCGATCGTGGCGGCCGTTCCCTTGGAAGCTTCCTTTGGATATCAAGTTTTAAGAATAACGGTAAATACTTTATGCGTTCATAATCTTTCTTCATAGTAATGATTATGTGGACACACTGGTTAGAAACACTATTTGGAGTTATTTAGAGAAAAAGAAGTGGCTGTAAGAAGGTCAGATCTTGTTAATTTGCATTCTCAAGTTGGTTTGGTTTGGTTTTGGATATATTAACGTCCCTTTTTGAAGCAACACTTGGGCTATTTTGGGACGGATCTCGTAATTTTGAACCGCGGTCAGATGACTTCTCAAGTTGGATAAATGAATGACAGAAGAGTAAAATAGGTAGTAAAAGAAATTGTTGAAATGAATTATTTTTTACTATAAAATTACTATCCATATTTTAATATATTTACTTTTTTTCATATTCGTGATAACTGTTAGTTCCTGTTGTACTTCTATATTATCGTAGCATTCATAATTAAACCTTTATTTGGCACAGTTGCTCAAATGCAGCGTGTTTTCATTAGCTCTTATGGGATATCTATTGCACCAAATGCTTTACATGAGTATTATAAGCATGTCTTTGTAACACAGATGTCTGCATAACAGTTAAAATGAATTAATCAACACAATTTTCTATATTAATGAATGAATTAATGTATAATAAAGAATTCAAAAAGCTTAATTATATTAAGTGTTTTTTAAAAAAAATTTTAATGTAATTTTTCCACATTTATCCATTAGAATGTTAATTTTTATGATTATTCAGATTCAGTTGTTATAAATGAATAATTAATTGCTACAATTTATTAAACAATTGAATTGATAATCTCCATTACCTTAGCCACCCCTTTTTGGAACTTTATATTATTAATTTTCACGTATGCTGAAATGAAAACTCCTGATATTGAGCATTTTCTATGCATTTATTTTTATTATTTTTATAGACATCATTATTGAAAATATTAAGGTGCAAACCGAAATAGTTCTCAAGTATTTTTGTAATGGAACATTAATCTAATTAGTATTAACTGTCGAAAATGTTTAAGGGAAATTATTTACAATTTAAGCGTAATATTCTAGTGTAATTACTTTGTTTCACATTTCTTTTTAAATCGAGAATGCATAAAATAAATAATTTTTGTTGTTGATGTGATAGTTGTTCAAAATACTATAAATTTTAATATAAATTTTTGAAGTAATATCAAAATAAACATATAGAAGAAACTAGGTCAAACCTGAGCTATACAACCATTTAAAATACTTATAATCAAAAATCACTTCTGTTGCGTCTTTTACTAATCTGATTTAATCAAAATTTCTTGATTAATCTGAAATCATAGATGACGTAACGGCAGCTTAATTAAATTTCACCTACCTGTTATATTAATATCTTTTCTCAAAAGACGAGGAAAATCTCGGAAAGTGTCGCTGATTATAGAATAAACTGGCCAAAATGGTGACAAATTGAATCAAGATAGTGGCGCTTGCATGAACCTTGACAGTTAATTAGATGGCTTAAGTGGATATTATTTCTCAACAAATTAATCCATTTTGAAGAGAATAATTTCCGGTATTTATCCATGGAACCGCTTGGGAAATAAATTCCGGAGAGTTTTAGGCAATCTGTTTATTTATCGATAAATCGTTGATTTCGATGTAAATCTTATAATCGTTTCACTTGGATTTTGAACTTGATTGCCTTTTTATATTGAGATTCGGTTGAAGGCATTGTTGTTGGGGCACTTTTCTTGGAAATCCTGGATGAATTGAATTGACCTTGTAAAATAAAAAATGGTGGAGAAATGATTTGCTAAAACGGATGATGATATGAAAATATAATTCTTACTTACTTCTAGAAATATTTCTCTTTGGTGTAAAATTTGATTATTTAATTGCAATGAAAGTAAACTTTTACCAATGGGTTCTGTTAATGTCACCTTTCTCATCGTGGTTATAATGAGATTCTTTTCATTTTTTGCCTTTTGTACTATATGCATGTAAACATGTTTCAGCAGTTGCGTGGCCAAGTAGAAGGAAATTTTGAAATTTTAAAACTTAGATTTATTTCACTATGGGAGATATTTATGTACTAGAAGCGTTGATAAAAGTGGCGTTCATTTACATCGCGATACAAGTGCAAAAGAGACCGAAATTTTTCCCTTCAGTGGTCTTACTATGAGATTTTGATAGGGATTTCTTTGACATGTGTAGTATTAGGAAAGGGAAACTTAAGTATCTTTAAAAGAATCTTGTAAGCATTAGGGATTTTTATCCCATTACTTGAAGCATGAGAAAATGCTGGGACCATCAGTTTTATAGAGCACGTGTCGAATTAATTAAATAAAAAAATAGGAATTGGATCAGGAAATAAGAGAAAATTTTAGAATGAAGTTAATATGGGCCAAATTAAGATAAAAATTAGGAAATTAATTAGAATTTAAATCAGATTTTTAAAATATCAGTACATGCATATAATTTCACTTTGACCATGTTCATAAAATTATTCTCTATGAACTTTAAAAATACTTTAGCTTCTCACCTACGCGAGTTTTCCAACGCCTATTGTAATTCCATAAAGGCAATTTTATCCGTCTTTAACTGTTGCCCTAGCAGTTCTTTAGTTTCGGTTCCAACATCTCTCAGGAAAATGGGAAACTTCTTTTTTAACAGTTAAAAGCCGTGAACAAAGCTGCGTCACATTTCTCTCCGATGATCATGGCTCAGACTTGCTGATGTAATATGGAAAAGTAGCATTCATATTTCCTCTAAATCAATAAAGTTATCAATGAATGGAAATATGGTGATTTTTAAACAGTTGCAAATTATTTCAATACTCTAAAGTTTAAAAATTGCTTGTCTATATGCATGTAAGGTAAAGAGTTTTAAGAAAGATATTCATAATTCTCAGTAATATCTATTTAATTTTTATATTTATCTCGTACTTCAATTAGATAAAAAAAACAATTAAACCCAGCGATGATTGTTATAGCTAGGGTATAAAATAATATTTGAGTCTACCCCGAAACCAAAAATCAGAAAGAACGAGTTAATTTTCACAATGTTAAAGAAAATGTATTTTACTGTACAAAAAATATATATTCAAAATGAGGTGAATTAATTAATGCTATTAGATCTAAAAAATTTAGACAATAATATTAACAATTTAGAGCTTGTTCAAGGAATTTTGTGCATTATCTACAAACAAAAATTTCAAAATAAGAGGCTTAGTGAAATATTAAATTTGTGAATTATCTACTCGATAGCAAATAATTTGACTTGAAACAAAATATATCTTATTCGTCTCTTAGTTTATAACTAATACATATAATATTTTTAAATAATATAATATTTTATAATTATAATATTTTTAAATTAAAAGGAAATAAATAATATCAAAATTTGCATAATCAAAGGTCTATCACTTATTGGGTGAAGTTAGATGAATACAAAATGTTTAAATAAATGAATGAAAGTATTTATTTAAATTGCTGCTAGTGAATTTCAAAAGTGCTTCAAATCTATATGTAATTATGAGTGTAATGAGAATAATAAAAAAGTGAATATTTTATTTTTAAAAATATTTTTCCTGAGCAAAATATTTACAAATTTAATATAAATGAGGATGAAATTAACAAACAACTTTATATAATGTTCTGTTCTACTTTTAAAAATATGGCATAGAAATGATAGATAACATAATGATAAATAGCATAGAAATGATAAATTAGATAAATTATTTTATTTTCTGTTTGAAATATTTCTTAAACGTACTGAACTAAATCGAAAACATGCATATTTTATAAAGCAATGATTAACTACATTATCTATCAAAAAGTACCGAAATGCAAAAACAAATTATTTTGATTTTCGAAAACTAAAACTAGTAGCTTTCTACTTTTTTTCGATATAACTCGCTTCTCTGAACTGCTTGCATATTTTCTACATGGATAAACTTGAAAAGAGATATAAAAAGGAAAAATAAAACAATTCAAATAGTTCGTGTGTTCTGGGATTTTTTATATTCTCTGTAAAAGCTAAATAAAGCATCAAAGCAAAATTTTTCCTGAAAACATATATATAAAAAAATATTTAAAATAAAACACATTCCTATGTTTGCATACTCCTTTCCGCATATCAGCACATTTCTTTTTTTTATTTTACTCTATCCAATATTGCATGTAAACAGAGATAAGGAAAGATGTTTTTTCCATACGTGAATAAAATATTTAATAAGAATTGGTGCATCAAAATGTGAAATGTGTATTTTGAAAGATATTATATTTTCTTTTTTTTAAATCATGCAAATCGTTTTCACTTGTAGAAAATGCAACAAAAACTTAAATTTTGGCATTTGAAGATTTACATATTTTCCGGAAAATTGTTATTAATGGGTTTTTAATTTTTCTCAAACATTGTTCGACTTCTTAAATACTTATAAAATAAAAATTGCAAATATTAAATATTTATTCTTTTTCTCTGTCAAGTTTGATTTTTGTTGTTTGGTTAACTTAGGATTCTTTATTTTAGTAACTGCCATTTTATTTTTGAACATGGAAGATTATAGATAGCAATTTTTTTGTTTAGTTTTTTCTGAGCATAAAATTTCTTATATTTGATCAGAAAAAGTTATGGAATTGATCCTAAAAAATAGAAAAGGAATAGGAAATAGTTTGGGTTGAAATAATATTTAAATAATAATTGGCTGCTTAATGTTACCTATTTTTGTAATCCTATTCTCATTTGATGAAAAAAATATCTATAAATATTTTATATTTTCATTAGTTATTTCCCATAAAAATATTTTTAAATACTTTTCTCTTGTACATTTGCAGAAAATATACTTATTGTAAATTTATATGAAAAATCATATCAAAAATCCCGAAATCCTATAAAAATAGGATCTGCTTATTTTCAGTTTCAAATAATGCGTTATTTTATGATTAGCTTGAAAAAGTTACATTAGTAGAATCTATTTTGTATAGAATTTAGTTTTTATAAAAATAATTTTTTCCTGAGGTGTATCAAATCAGAGGTAGTATTTATCTGTATTATTTTAATGTGAAAAGTAAACTTTATTTACAGGTTGACTGTTTAACTACGAATGTTTTAGTAAAAAGTCATCAATAAACAAACATAAAGTTGAATATTTTTACTTAATAAATACCCTGAATTTAAAAAAGATTTTTAATTTAAATTTATATTTTTCTTTATGCGAGCAGTAGCAGTAATTTCCTAAATGCAATAAATAACAGCTTTCTTCAATTTAAAAGAGAAGGGTTATTTTCTAGCAGAGGCAAGTTAATGTTATTTTAATGATGTTAGTTATTGATTTTGTAATGCGCCAAACAGAGGTATAAGATAGCCTGTTGATATTTTAATTTTTCAGGGTTTTTATTTTATCAGCGATTTTTATAAACGAATAATATTTTTTTCGAAAATGTTCATTAAGTTACAATTTTTATTCAATGGAGTGAAAATTATTTGCGAACAGCCGAAAACGATTTAGAAAAAAGTTTTCCATCATTTATGATTCTTTTTTTTCAGAGAAGTAAATAATTACTTTTAAAAGCATGAAAATTTTTGAAAGATGATAAAAACATGAATTGTAAAAGCGGGATAATCTTAATAATCTTATAAAAACGAATATTTTTCTTAATAGAGTTCAAGAAAGCACATCGAAATAGCAAGTTAAAAATCAATAATTCAACGCTCGCTGTTTTAAAGAATTTTTTGGATTTATTTATTTCTACTTCTTTTTAAAGAATGGTTTATGTCAGTAATTTCAAAACATCCAAATGAATTGGAAACCGGTTCTTATAAATTTTATTTTCAGGCAAAAGATGCTGATATGGGCTACAACAGTGCTATCCGCTATGAAATTATCCGTAAACCGGAAGATGCATCCACCAAATTCCACATCGATCCTGTGTCCGGCGTTGTCCGATCCATGGTCACATTTGCTTTGGACGGTGGTCGAATATATGGTTTTGATGTTAAAGCTACTGATAGGGAAGGCAGCGAGAATGGACATTCGGCTGTTGCGAATGTTTTTGTGAGTGTGATTGCGAAAAGTTTTTCCTGTTTATGTATCGGAAATATTGACGACATTTTGCAAACTCGATCTTCTTATTTTTTTTATTTCTAATGGTTTCTTCCCTTAATACTTGATAAATAAAATAAAGCAGCATTAACTAGTTTTAATAAATTAATTTTTAAAATATATTTTCATTATTTTTTTAAATATATTTATTATATAACTGTAAATTCGAAGCGTGATACGAGTCGAAGTCTCATCTAGTTTCATAAATTTTAATCTTTCAAAAGTCATATTTTTTCTATTTTAAATACTTAGATTTTACAAAATTGTTATTTTTTATTATTTCTGAAATGAATTTCTTTTAATTATAAAATTTAGTTTGCTTTAATATGCTATATCTTAAAATTTTGTGAAATACTGATAAAAGATTTGAATATTTTCAACTTAATAAAACTACATAGAGTGTGCTCTTAACATTTTGATATGTTTAATTTTGCTTATTCCGTATCGGAGCGAATAAGTTTTATATAAATAAAATTTTTTTATATAAAAATTGTAATTTTAAACAGAATATCTATAATTTCATACTAAAATATCGTTTGATAATTTTTTTACTTCAATTGATTTGAAGATAATGCTTTTAAAACAATATGTAGTTAAAATAAATAGCTGTAAAGATTTTTGAAAAATCCTGGATTTTCTTTAATTATTTAAAAATCAATGTAAATATCTATAAGCTTTATTTATAAATTACACCGGAATTTTAGATGAGAATTTACATGAAATCCAAAATAAATTATTAATTAATACAATATATCAACAACATGCTTAATTGATTGTAATAAACATGAATATTTAATTGTGAGTGTGTAAATTATTCGTTAGTTTATCTTTATGTATCTTTAATTTAAAACTATTATTTGTTTTTTATTATACACAATAAATATATATACAAAGTTGTAATATGTTCATACTGGGCAACTTTTCTATTATTATGCATTTTTATAATAAATGAAATGTTTTCTTCACTTTAAATACAGTTTCTAATTTTTAATGTATTTATACTTGATTTTAAATATATTTCAGGTATACGTTTTACCAGAAACAAAACTGGTTCTTTTTGTTGCTGGACGAACACCCTTGGCCATTGAACAGCACGTGGACAAGATTTTAAGGTAAATACGAAGAAAGAATTTATTATAAAAACTACTGGAGAAAAAGGCATCCATTTTAAAGCGCATTAGAAAAATTAAAAATCATCATACAGGAAATAATGCAATAATTTCTTGAAAATTGTTTTAATACTAGTATTTTAAGAATTTTATTTAAGATATTAATATATGGCTAAAAACAATCTTAAGGATATATATATATTTATATTAATTTTTTTTTAAATGTGAATTGCTGCTTTATGATTTTTAATTTTAAATGTGTTGGGCCTATTTACAATATTTTGCACGAAAGATTTTATTATCCATGCGAAAACTTTATCTATATAAAGTGATTAAAAATTTAATTTTCTATCAAACCAATCATTTTTTCAAAAGTAAAATTTAATTTTTTTTAAGAACTTGGATGAATTATAATGATTTCTTTAATTCAAATAAATGGATTAAATTTTGTATTTTCTTTTGTATTTATCGGTGCATATTTGTTTTTTTCTTCAGTTACTTGAGTAACTTAACTGGATATGATGTGAAAATGGCTAAATTAGAACCTCATCATGATGGCGAATATGAAGACAGAGAAAGGTAAGGAATATATCGCCTTTTTTCTTTATAATTTGCTGTGCTTATTTGCATAGTTTTATATCTTTCCATTTGTAAAATTTCTTTAAATGCAGCATTTGCTTCATGGTTAAACTTCATGAAATTATCAGATTACAATCCATGCACTTGTTAAAATCCTCTAATGTGAAACAATTATCTGCATTTTCCCCCGTTTTTGAAGCATTATATAACATAGAAGTAGTTCCATGCAGATTTAATCTACTTTATCATTTTTGCAATTTTCTTCAAAGGAAATTTAAGTTCATAAATAAGACTATAGTGACATTTTTTTCTGTGATCAGTGTATAAGAAAGAAAATTTTGCTAATATTTTGAAATAAAATAAAATTAAAAATATTCAAATAATGCTGCTTCCTACAGTAATTCTGGATTAAGTCTTTAGTGAAATTTTAATATTCATTAAAGTTTTTATTATATTAAATGTATTTTTTTTGCAGTACTGATTTATTCTTGTATGCTGTACACCGAGATACCAATGATATCGTGGATACAGAAACACTTTTGAAGTAAGAGTGCATTCTTTTGCTTTAGTACATTTTTTTTATAATTAATTTTCTCTGATAAATGAATATTCTAATTTAATGATTAAACTTATTACTTATTTTAAATAAAAACTAATTTTTTATTTTATCGTTTTAGTTATTTAATTCATATTTATTCTAATAATAAAATTAAAATGATCACGATAATAATTATTTTAACGATTTAATAATGATTTCATGAATCTAATTATTTTAATAATTATTTAATTCGAAAATAATTATTTTTGTGATAAACATTCATTTTAGAAAAGTCTTCATTCATTATTATAATTATTAATTACTGGAAAATTTTGTAACAAATTGCATTTACTCAGATTTGAACGAAATTTTTATTTTGTACCGAATATTTCGGTTATTTTTTATTCTTATTATATCTTATCGGGATATAATTCGAGTATATATGAGTTTTTATGATAATTTTAGATACGCAGAGAAACGAACTTGATTTTCGGTCTATGTCTGCATTCTGCAGATAATTAAGTATTTGATGGCACATCACACACACACACACACACACACATACACATATATAGATAGATAGATATATACCTTTTTTAAAAGTTATTTGTTAAGTGAAGGAATTAATAATTCAGTAATTTTTCTATCATTTTTCCTTTTTATTATTTCCAGCTTTATCTTATTTTTAATAAAATAATAAATTTTTTATATTGTTAATAAAATAATTTTATAGATGTTTATATTTGTGCGCCAATGCAGAAAATAGGCAGTTTAATAGGATGCATTCTAAACAATAATTTTTTAGTTTAATCACCATGATAAGAGATTGAGGGGGAGTATTAATTTTGATTATGAAGTGCATGGGAATCTTTCAGGCTTTAAACTCTGTAAATTGTAAAATTACAACATGTTTAATTCTCCTTCTACCTAATTAAAGAAATATCGCCAAAAGTTGAGCTATTTTAGTTAGAGTTGCCACGTTAAGTTTTCAAAATATTTTCTAAAAAATCGCATAGTTGCAAATTATAAAAATACAATGTAAATTGTACATAGTTACATAAAAATACAATGTACAAAAAGTCCATTTCAATCATTTTGAAAAACGTATTTATATTTTTTATTAATGGTGTAGACTTACTATAGCATTTCAGAAAAATTAATTTTTGATATTTCATACATATGTTTTGCGCCAAATGAGAAGAAAATAAAATCATTATTATTTGTTTCTTGCAGTGCTTTGGAACAGAGATCAGAATTGATCGTTTCCAATCTGGACAGTTTCAACATTCAAAGAATCCAAGGCGTATCCGTGCAGGAAAAGATCAGTCAAATGGGAACGACAGAAATCGCCATCATAGCTCTGAGCAGTGTCATATTTTTAGGAGCAGTTTTAGGAATCGCTTTACTGTGCTCATCCTGCAAGAAAAGGTATTGGCGATTTGCATATCTATTATCATTTAGCCAAATATTTTAGTTATATATTCAGAGCATTAATTTATTATTATTTTTTTAAATTTCGAAGTCATTGTCCTTATTAACACAGAATGCTCAATCACATTGTTAGATATCTTCTAGGTATTGACCGGTTTTAAAAATATCGAGCAACATCGTGAGAATATCTTGTGCTAATAGGGTTAATTTTTCATGTAATGCTATCGTGATGAATCTGATATTCCGGAGTCCTCAATTGATTTTCACGTTAATGTGGATCGATATGACATCAGGCATTCATTTGATTTCATGTAATTGCTGGCAGAGGATTAATAATTCTATCGTGTTTTATGTATTTTGTTCAATTTATTACTTAATGATGTAGAGGGCTCTGTGGAATTATCAAGCATGGAATTCGATTCTGAAAACTCCAAAAGAAATTAATCAATGTTTGATGTGAACAGTATTTAAAGGGATGTAAATGTTTAATAAAAGTGTGAGAGTCATGGAATTTGCTGCCCGAGACTATCGAGAAATTTTATCCTATGTCATCAGCTAGGAAGTGTAGATATTGTATTCAAAATTGCTTTGTAATATTTTTGAAATACGTAAAATTCAACATTTATTGTCATATTTTGTTTTTTAAAAAATTAAAAGGCATTATTTAAATGCCATTTGTAATATTACTGACTTTGGAATTACAGAACTTTTATAAGATATGTAGGGATGATATAAGGTACTACGTTAGGGATGAAGTTTTTGAAAAAAAAACATTCTAAAACTGTTATGTTTTTGAATATTTGCTTAAAAAAGATTGAAAAAATAGCTATGAAAACAAAATATATAAGTGCCAAATATTTTTTAAAAATTAGAAAAAGGACATTTTTTAAACTAAAAAGAGGTATAAAGCAAATATTTTTGTTGTTTAGAGGTTTATTAAATAATTTGCTTAAAATTTTGCAGATAAGGAATATATTATCTAGTTCCTGAACTGAAAAAATAAGCTGTATTTCTATACATTATTTAAATATTGGCATTCGATTGATAAATAATTTATAGAGAAATTCTAGAGAATATTTCTAAATGAATAGATTACTTATTCTCTAGTTCAGGACTGCAGAATATATTGTAAAACAATTATACCTAATTTGAACAAAAAAAAAAAAAAAAATACGCATTACATTTTAAGTTATGAAATTTTTCTGAAGAAAATTCTATCATATTTTATATTTGAGAAAATAGCATCTAAAGATGTAAAATAGCATTAAAATATATGTAAATGCAACTATAAAAATCAGTGTAACTTCCCGAAAAATAGACTCGGAAACTGAATTCTAATGGTTTTATAAAGAAACCTATTCAAACATTAAGAATATCAAATAAAAAAAATTATAATTTCACAAAAAAAATCGACTTTTTAATAGATGCAGTATAATCCATTATAAAATTCTATCGAAGCAAAACAATAATCTTTAATTCTTTCTTCTAGTATAATGCTTTTCGTCAAAACAAATTTAATTTTTCATTCCTTCAAATATTTTTTCATACATGATCGAAATATTTTTCTTTGCTTTTCCATATTATTGTCAGAGTCCAGCGAGCTTTAATTTCCTCAAGCAGAATCTTGCTTTCTGACTTAATTAACTTTCTTGTGCAAAATCCCAAGAGCTCAAATAATATCCTGAGTTTTTATTAAATAATATAGAATCTCACATTGCGAGAAAATTCATTACACTTTTATGTTGTCCCAAATGATTGAATAGTTGTATTAAATAAATTAATTTGATTAAATTGCCTTTGAGATCTGATAAAAAATATTAACATTAGATCATTGATTTATAGCTTTAGCATATTTATATTTCTCGATTAGGTTAATTTTTAAGGACTTTGGGCATTAAAGCATTAGCTGAAATTCACCAAAATAATTGAGATATATTTTGATTTTTTTTATTGAGCAGCAATTTTATTATAATCTTATTGATAATTCACATTTTGATCATTAACGAAATGACCCGATTTGCAAACGATGTTCGAGTACCAAATAATTAATTACAAAGGAATTTATTATAGGAATAATGAGTTAGAAACCTTACTTACTGTGTAACATCATAACAGTATTAATAGATAATTTCGGTTACACAATTTTGCTTGAAGTAAAGGTCTCGGGTAGGAAACCTTAAAGTCGCATTATTCTTCTCATTTGATGTCTTCTTCTTATTTTAATCTATTTTAAAAGTGTTAATGATTCTGTACCACCATATTCTTAGTATTTCATTATCCTCACTGAAACAATCTGCCTATTCTTTGATCGCCTTATAGAAAGTTACATTCCCCTGAGTTCCTGAAAAATTCCGAATAATTGTTGAATGATAATTAGATTTTTTAAATCTTTTTTTTAATTACTAATTAGTGGGATAGTTCGCTTGTGGGAAAGGATGGTTGATTTTATCCTCTATTGATTTAAAAATAGAAGTGAATATTACCTTGATATTACATATATTATTCATCAGAATATTATGAGTTTTTAAAACTTTCACTTCTAATAGATCATTTGAGTTCTAGTATCAGAGAATACTCGATTGGACGAGTTTCTCTTTTAAAGATAAGAAAAATTGCATTCCTTATACAAAAACCGCAATGATTGTTCGCGTTTTTGAGAGGATGATATCTTGACTGCTTAGTTGATGACTACTAAGCAAATGTATGCTCGGAGATCCTTTGGGAAATCCCCCAAACTTATTTGGGCGTGAGTCTTTAACGAACAAAGCACGCACTACTAGTCTTAATCGATCACAATTAATAAAAGAGGAAGAAAATTTCGCAGTGATATTCCGGCACTTTCGTTCAATAGACGGTTGGGGACTTTCACTCTTAATAGAGTTAATGTCTCTCTTCGTTTACATAAAATTAATTACATTATTTAAGAGGATGAAATATTCACAATGAAATTTTATGAAAAAAATTAATGCTGTAATCATTTCCGTCAAAGAATAGTGGAATCATCTAAAGTTTATATGGTATATAAATCTAATTAAACTCTATACATTATAATGCTTGATATATTAATCTGTTTTTTTATAAAAAAAGTATTTGATGTATGGAAAAAAATCATTTTCAGATGGAAAATATCTGAGGATATATTTTTTATGGAAAAAAAAATCAAAGTTTCAGATACTAGAAGATTTATTCTTCCAAGATGAATTTCCTTTCTTAATTAGAGCCTTCCTGATTCGTGATATTGAAGAAAAAAAATTAATTTATTTTATTGTTTTCTTATATTGAAGTTCAGGACTTTTTCTTTCATAAATTAGTGAGATATTATTAATCCTTTTTTATAGCTAGTTTACCGTGATACTCTGGCTGGAACTTTTTCATGATGAATTTAATAATCCGAAAGACCAAACGAAATACTCCAAATTTTTTCTTTAATTAAAGATTTATTCTTTAAGAAATAATATAGATGCAAGCGATATTTATTGGAATACTTTTTTTGATAATTTAATGAAATGTTTAAAATAACTGTTTTATATTGTTCGACTTAGTTAAAAATTATTTCCATTTTTTATTATCTTTTTCCTAAAGACATGAAATATATTACATTTATTTCATGTAGCATAATAAATAAGTAAAATTGTATTATTTTTTATGCTCTGTCTTTTAAAAGAAAATTTTAATTATAATTAGATTTAAAATTATTGTATATTACCCCTTCAATAACTTGCACATAATATTTTATTTGGGATTATATTTAATAGTTGATTTTAAAAATTTTTAATGTTCTGCCAAACAACTCGAAGTTCATAACTATTTTACGTGATGCAATAATACTGAATTATTTTTAATTGAACTCGCCATTTTATTACAATTATGTAATAAGGGAATAAAATGTGAATATTAACGGATTCGATTTTATAAAGATTATGTTTATATAAATTTTCAAAATTTTTGTGCATAAATGACACTTTGAAGGAATATTTTATTATTTTTTAATGTACCGAATAGAAAATGATATATTTCATTGTTTTATAGTTTCTATTCAACAAATTTAAATTGATTCATATTCGAACAGTTTTCTGAGGAAAATATTTTATTCCAACAGCATCTATGTAGTCATATATTTTAAAATATTCACAAACAGCGAAGTAATATTATCTATATATGCATGTTTCCTGCATAAAAGTTTCAAAGAAATTTCGCCTCATTTGCTTAAAAAAACGATTTTGTAAAAGATGGTCAGTGGAAAGATCACTTTCCTTTCTTATCGTTCTAGATTAAATAGAATATTTAATTATCATTAGTATAATCAATTAATTAATTAATGTACAATAATTATTATATTAATCAATTAATTATTATATTAATATCTGTTTAAACAGATTATGTAATTTGCACATGTTAGTAAAAAAGAAATCCTTACAGACTAGAAAGTACGCGTTAAATTCTTATCTATTTAAGGAAATTTAATTACTGTCTCTAAATGAGGGAATTATCCTTGTTAGAAAATTAATTTTTGAAGACCTTGAGACACACTCAAGTAGATTACAGTATTTTGTTTCGGTAGTTAATTATTTTTTTTAGGCTTTTTCTTGTTGTATAGAAAGATTAATAATCTAAATTACTTTCATTTATTTCGTCCAAAAGATTATTTTTTCCCAATTAAATCACTCTGATTTGCTGTTAAACATTCAAGAAGTAAATGTTACTAAGACTAAAGTATCTATCATACAAAATATTTAAAAAATAAACAATTTTTTTTAACTCCTTTTACAGTATGAGTAAATAATTTTTGATGGACTTCGAGATATTTCTAACAGTAATAAAGGTACTATAGACAGTGCTAACTAAGTTCAAGCTGTTATAAAAATGTTTAACTTTATAATTTATGTAACATTTTCTAAAGCGTTGTCTCTTTTGTGCTCTCATTAAAATACCAAACATATTTTAAATCAATCGGATTATTTGTAAATCATTGTTGCTATATGACAAGCAGTAATTTTGGCACTTGTTAATTTTTACGGCCCCTGGGTTTACTTGGCGATTTTCAGATTACGCCAAGATTCCTGTGATAAGGGATTTGACTGTTTTTAGTTTAAGCCTAGATTGCAAATATTCATTACACATACGATGTTAAGATTTTGCTGATTGCATTTCTTGATTTACTTGGAAATTTTCAGATTGAGCCAAAACCAGTAAAAAAATGACTATACTATATTTTACGATTTCCAGATTAAGCCGAATTCCATTGCATGTAAGATATTTCGCAAAGATTGTTGGTATTTATCATGGGTACCGTAAAAATAAAGCTGTATCATAATTTTTAAAGTACTGCATTGATGGTTAAATTTTTATAATGGTATTTTTTTTGGCAAGATGCAAATTAAAAGGAATTTTTTTATTTATCATATTGCGAATGTATTAAATTATCTTTTAGAGTTGCAAATTTTGAATAATTAAATCATTTTTGTTACTTGAAATTCTCTTCCTGCTACATTTCTTCTGCATTTACTTGCTTGCTGCTTCTTTTTCTTATCATAAGAAAGGTAGTAATTTTAGAAAATTTAATATCTATTCAAATATTTTTTTTTGACTACTTTGAGTCCTGTGACTGTAATAGAATTATTAATTTCAGTTTTTAAAAATAATATTTTTCGTTCATGATATTTATGCAAATATGGTAGAAACAGTTTCATGCTAAGGCATTTTTCGATGCAACCCAAAAAATTATAGGATAAAATGACATTTTAAAGGATTAAATTAAATCCGAAGGATTAAAATCTAACAGCATTAAGTGAATACAGGAAAATTATAGATGTAATAAAAAATTTATCATAGCATAATTAGAAATGCCATAACTTATAATTTATACAAGAATAAATGTTTACCTTTTTACCAAGATTGGAATATTGATTAATTCAATTTAATTGAATAAAATATATTAATTCTTTATGTGGTTAATTTTTTATAGGAAAGTCCGACGAAGGCATACTTCATGGGAACAACAGAGGCTTTACAACATCAAAAATCCTCTGATGGGGAAAAGCATCGGAAATCCATATGGCAGCCGCAGCACACCGAACGGCACAGTGGACAACATAAAAGCAGCTTATGCTAATGGAGATCTTTCTGTGTAAGTTTCTTATGTTTCTTTAATTTTGAGAAGAAAGTCCCATAGAATTTTTCCCCAGATTTGCCAAAGAAAGTAAATAATAATGTTCATCTTTGACTGAAAGCATATTACATCTGAATTCGCTTATGGAGTATAACTTAAGCTACTACCACATAAAACTATAATAACTGTTCGAAGTTTATTGACAAATGTTGTTTTAGATAGACTCGAAATGTATAGATGCAAGCACCTTTTTAAAATGCTTTAAATATATTTTTCCTTTAAAATAGTTTAATAATTTCTATAAATTCTGCAATTTGTACGACAGTGATATTTATTTTCCTTGTTAATCAACTGTTTTAACTGTCTGATTTTTTAGCTTCTAATGCTTTATTATCATGTGAGAACATGATGTTGTTTTGGTTTGGGGTTTTTGAAGACTCAAAATGCACGGGCAGAAAATTGGCAATTTATAGCTTTTGAGGTATGAAGTTTGCTCTTTTACTGTTATTAGAAAATGATAAACAAGTTTGTGACATTTGGAAACTGATCGCTTACAAAAACTTGCACAACTGATCGCTTACAACTTACCGCAAATGTCCACCATGGTCTCCAGTCTGGTCAATAATGAGCAGAGTCGCAAGAAGTTATCGCCCGAAGAAACACAAAGAAAATGGGAATGAACGCGGAACAGCGAGGGGAGTATAGAAAGTTATAATATATCTTTTTTAATTTTCAATTTTTCTAGTTGGCAAAAACAAGTTTTGGAGTTCGAATGATCTTGAGATGGGAGAACCCTCCCCCCCCAAAAAAAACACCCATCACGTTTCTAAAATCGACGCATGCGTAATCTGATAGTAGCGTTGATAAAACCCGTTTAACCCGTTCTCGCTTCTAGATAAAATTTTTAGAAATTTGATTGATTTTGAGATGGTCAAAAATTGTCTTTTCTAAATGTTGATGCTTGCGAAATTTAAGTCATGTTGAAATTTTTTTTTTCTATCGAATTGGAACAAAGTGACTTCAAAAATTATGTTTTCACATGATAACTTGAAATTTGCGATAGCAGATTTCATTTTTTTAAAAAATTTTTTTGTTCTATTAACATATTATCATTACGATCTCATTTGGTATTGATTATTTCTGATTACAAAAACAGTTACCTATATATTTTTTTCTTTCTTGATGGACAGCACTGCTATGATATCTTCGTGATATTTCTTGCGATCATGGAAATATCAGGCAATATGTTGTTCTACTATCTGCAAAATTCCATGATCAATAGCTTTTTGCATTTAAATAATTGAAAAAAAAATCGTTTGTTTTTCCCTTTCAGACCTGACTATAATGACAGTCTTGGAGACAATCAGTCTATGAAGAGGAATAATCGAAGATCACGACAGCAGGTTCCTCCAGATGGCGCCTCGTCTCTCAACCCTTCCAATGCCAGTCCAAAATTCGAAAAGTACAATAAAAACGACAGTCAGTGGTATGATATGAGGGACGGAGCGGACTCCATGTAGGTAGTGGTCTGACATTTTTTTTTTGTTTCAGATTTTACTAACCCAGCACCGTTAATAGATAGCTGCACCATTAACACCGAATAGTTTGCCTTGTTAATTGCAATGCCATATTTATTTCGCTCATGCTTTATGATTTTCAGTTATAAATCCTGTTTCGTAATATTCATTAATTTTCCCTTGATAAATAAGTTTCCATTGGAACAATTAATTTCCATAGAAGTCACCTTTCCATAATAGAATAGAACGCTTAATTAGAACAGCTGGAGTGGTTTCTCACATTTGTTTTCTCATAATCCCTAATAAAGTTATTATATCCTCTCCTTCCATTAAGTTTGGGACTTAAGAGAAAGAATCGAATGACTTGCACGATAATGGCGAATACTAATTACGAAATATTGGTCTTTGGCATGATTTAGCATTTTTATTGAATCTATCAGTGATACTTGGCGATTCTTTTGGCGACAAATCCCTGGCATTTAGTAATAGGTACCCAAATTCTAGATGTGTTTTTACCAACTGAATGAAACCAATAACCAAAATTAGAAATAGAACTGGAATCAATTTTCATATATTTCAATCATTGTGTTTTCGAGCTATCGCATTTAAAAGCCTATGAAAGTACAGATCGACAGATGGCCAATCTCTGTCGATTTAGTGCTAATTTTGATGATTTAGTCATTTAATTTTGGAAGTTAAAACGACCATCTTGCTCTCTTTGTTCTGTAGTTATCTTGTGAAAAAAAAAACTGCTATTTAATTGAAATGGCGAAAAAGAAATATTTGAAGTTGCTGACATATTTCTAGGCAATAACCGAAATAGGCAATAGTTAGACCGAATAGTTCTAGGCAATAGTTAGACCGAATGACATCTAATTAGAGGCCATCAATTGCTATGAAACAGCAGATTGTTGGGAAAAAATCAGGACAATAAATCAATACAGTTTCGAATGAAGATCTTTAAAAAGGCTTTCTGTGAACTTTTATCTCATTAGCTAACAACATAACTTGAATGTCGAATGCGTTTAACTGAAAATGTCAGCTTTTTGTGACATTTAAAATTGAAATAAAAAAACATTATCTACAGATCTTCTTTACAAAAAATAAATTTAAATTGTTTCAGAAGACAGGAGAATATTACAAAGTTTAAAATATATATAAAAAATTCTTTTATTGTAAAATTCTTTGTTCTATAATGGAAGCTTTATTTTCGTTCGAATGATCTAGATTCTTATAACAGAATTTATTAATGCAAAATAAAAAAATTACCTTTGCGATGTTTAATTTTGAGTTTTCAGTTCAGATCATTTTAAAACTGAACATTCGTTAAAAAAAAGAATTTTGACCAAACGATTATTTAATTATTTAGAATAAAAATTAAATAAAATAATGACAGAAGAAATATTTAAGATTTTTATGCCTTTGCTTTAAATGTGTATTATTTTATTTTACATTGATATAGTAAAATATTATTAATTCTTTTTTATATTAATATAATAAAATATTATTAATTCTTTTTTATATTAATATAATAAATGGTTTCTGAATAAAAATTATGTGGTCTTTGATTTCCTGACTGCATGATAATTCGATTTTTTCTCGGTGGATTAGCGTATGATATTTTTGACCATTTATTCAGAGCATGGAATAAAATCATTGCCTACTTACTAAATTGTATAATCTGAAGTCATATATCTATAACTTAGATGTGGTTTGATCTGGTTGATGGCATCACATTTGTTGACTTTTCGTACTAAAATGTAAATAAATAAATATGGAAAACAATCTTTTCCGTAATATATATGCATTCTTGCATAATTTGCCGAAATACTACTGGAAATATCACCACTTCTGTAAATAACGTGCGAAGACATTTTAAAAACAAAAGTAAATAAGTAGCGTTTAAAATTATTTCATGATTTATTTAAATCTTATATTTGATTTTTTTTCTTGCAGAGCTTCTGGTTTCTCCGGTGCATCACGATTTACCAGCTGGTCTTCTCGACGAAATAATAATCCTGTAACTGAACTGTAACGAGTCTGGATCTGGAAACAACGATCCAGATATTGAACTCTAAACAATTATGGTTCACAAGTGCTAATGAACTTTGTCTTGACGATCCAAATTGAGGGCTTAAAAGTCGATACTGTGATCTGAACAAGGAACATATTGAATACTGGCATTTGTGTTCAAAATGTGCCGTAGCTTGTGAATAGACTTTGATTCCAAAGACGTACGGCGCCATGCTCAACAACTTTGATTCGTCACAATCAGCTCTTAGTCAAAACATGTAGATGTATCAATAGTTCAATATAAATATTTGGACACTGAATTGAAACTTTTGAGATGTCTACAACAGAGAAACTTATACCTCTTAAACGTGAGTTCAGCTTAGTTTGAAGCCAACTAACCCCAAAACACGAATGCTTTATCAACACTGCTCACTAATGTGGAGAATAAGAGAGGATTTGTTATATCTGTTTTATGAAAACCGAAGTAGTTTTTATATGCATAAGAAAGAGAATTTTATCACGCTCATTTTTAATGGGAATTATCAGCTTGAATTTGTGTATCATTGTTTGCGCACGTTTTTTTTTTAAAGGCAGATGATACTTAACATTCCATTTTTCTGATTGGTGTCTTTAACGTTTGTTTGTATCTATCAGTTTCTATTGTGTTTTTCTTTTGTTTGTACTGGATACTTAAGAAATTGAGGTAGCTTATTTATTACGAATTCGATTTTGTTTAAATAATATTTTGTTACAAAATTAAAAATCATTTTTAATCATTCCGATACTATCTTTTATCTACTTTTCTACTTAATTTTTTTATTTGATTTATCATTTTAAAAACATTTTACTATAATTTTTTCGTAAACTTATTTTAAAAAATTAAGAAAATTAAAAAAATCATTACAGTTTTATTTAATAACGATTTTTTTTTTTATATATTTTCATTGTTTTTACTTATTTATTTAAGTGTACTTAGTGGCCAATACTTAATGTTTTTATGTCTTTTTTACTTTTATACTTTTTTTTTCGTACTTAAGAGGATGGATTATTTATTAGCGACGTTTTAGCCCTTTTTAAAACTATGCGTACAACTAACAAACCAGAATAACATAGCCTAAATATTTCCCTAGAAGAAAAGAGGAAATTCTTAAGCTTAAATAAATAAAGTCATATTTGTTTTATACAGGTTTATTACTGTAAGTATAAATGTGCAAGAAGAATGGAAACGCTGTGTACAATATATATTTAAATACTCTGTTATGAATATAACTTTGTCAATCAAAGATTCTTGTAAATATAGACTAATGAAAATAAAGGATTTATTGAAATATTAGCTGTTTTTCTTAAGTATGAAACATTTGGAAGTATCAGATCTGAATCTGACATTATATCTTTACTAATCAAATTTAGAAATCAAAATACAATTTTTGATTTATTCAAGAGTTCAAATTAAATAAATTAGCTTTAAAAAGGAGTAAAGTATGAAAATTTGAATAAAAAAATGGCAGTAAAGATTTTTTTAAATTTTAGATTTTATTTTTATTGATAAATAATAATAGTAAATAAATAGTGATGGATTATTGTTAACAAACCAATTGATAACAATTACAAATAAAATTCTGGATTGTTTTAAAAATTACAATTTTAATAAAAATAGTTATAATGTTATTGTATACAGTAAATAGCTATTAATTTTCAGTAAATCAAATGGGAGATGATGAAAGAATTTCGTAAATGTAGTCATTGTTTTTTCAATTTAAAATAATAGTATAAGAGGTAGAAAAGTTCATATTTTTTAATATATGATTCTTGATGTATTATCATGCTCTACCAGACTCCTTAGCAATGTCTTCATTTTTTCAAAACTCATTACAAGAATTTCCCCAATAACAGGAATAGTTGCCAGTTTCAAGAATATTCCCAATAACAAGAATAGTTATTAGTTACAAAATATCTCCAATAACAAG
>JAPMOR010023367.1:8126-18716 GCA_026543865.1 Argiope aurantia | reverse complement strand
AAGAATAGTGACCAGTTACCAGAATATCCCCGATAACAGGAATAGTTGCCAGTTTCAAGAATATTCCCAAAAACATCGTTGCATTTTTTTTATGTCAGAGTTTATGGGATAGTTGTGGAAACAACTTGTTTCGGTTTTTGATCCCAGTAACGGATTTATTTAAAGGAAATATATTTAAAATGTTGCGAGTCTATTGCATTTTGTTTTAAAATGCACTTTACTGTCTATTCTTAATTACTCCTAATTAGTGTTCACAATTTTACCTCCAATCAATTTTTAAATGTTTTTCCTTTATTTTCATCATTTATAATATCACACAAAAACTTTCATAATTATTTATTACTCTTTATTTATAGTAATCTATAATCATTCTATCTCCAATTTTGTCAAGAAATCGTGGGAAAATTGGGAAATAAACCTTTATGAAAACAGGAATTAATAAATATTATGTCACTCGAGACATATAAAAATTTAGTAAATAAATGTAGTCATAGATAATAGTATTTTCATTTCAAATAAATCACTCAATGCACTTTTCAAATAACTTTTCCTTAATATTTACATTACTTGAAAAATGAAATATTTCTTTCTCGACAATTCTTTCAAAAATAGTACCTGAAAGTATATATTTCAGTTGTCTTTCGGAAATTGTAAATTTATCATTCACTTTCAAAAAGGTATTTCAATTTACCAATTTTTCTCTCATCTGTCTTATCACATATAGTTCAATGCCGTCAATTCCATCAATCCTACAGGCATCAAATGATAGGCATTCTTTATGGAATCTCCAATATAAGCAACAAAAATGTAAATGCTTATGATAAAATCATCCAGGAATGACTCGAGAAATTCCCTATATGTCTATAGTTTCCGTTTCTTTGAAAGAATGCGGGAAAATAAATGCATCTGTGTAGGAATCGGAACTATTTATCATTATTTAAAGGAATGCATAGAAATCTCGGAAGTAAGAAAGAATATAAAAGTTGAAAATGATGACTTAAGTACAGCATTGATGGCACCAGCTAATTTTAAAACTCTAAAGGATATGGTATTAAAAATTGTCAGTTTATTTACCAACTCTTTGAAAATTTTAAAGTGTTTAAATTTCTTTTGTTGTTGAACGAGAACTGGAGGAATACAGTGAATCTTGAAGAAATTTTCTTAAAGTGGTGACCTGTTCCTTTTAACGGGGTAATGTAGGTGTACGGGAAGATCAGAGATTGGCCACTTTGTGGATAGGGGCCAACCACCTCGAGGAAGATGTCAGTTCGATGAATCAGCTTTTCCTTGTTTTCTTCGCACTTGATATCAAATGGTATTAGATCATGATTAATAAACAACATTCATTCTTGAATGAATACAAGTACGTATATGCCCACAGATCACATGGTAGATTAAAAAAAATTTATTACTTTGATATGAAAAAATAGTCTCGGAATGATATCGCGTTTCTGGGTTCAAATTACTTCAAATCATAGAATAAATTATTCCGAATATATAAAAAATATATAGGTTTAGGTTAAATTTAAAATATGTTCACAAGTACGCTGCGATGTCTGTGTATAAACCTATTTCTCGGATGAAAATCTAGAATGAAGAGTGAAATTATTCTCCATAATCATTTTATTTTACAAATTCAAGAAATAAATAATTTAACAACTTTCTTCTTTAAAATAAATATAGACAGAAAAAAATGGAAATCGCGAAAAATGTGATTTCACCTTTTCAGAATACAATAGGAACTAAACAATTTTTGCAATCGGACAGTGTTGTATATAGTGAGAATGTCAGTTTGATGAATCAGCCAGTGTTATGGTCGGACTATGCTGAAGATAGAAGTCGGCCACAACAAATACTGTCCATACTGCTACGTTCAGTGGTGGTGGAGTAGTCGGCTGTAAACAAGAAATGTTGCAAAAAGTGAGAAAGTATTTTTCTTTCTCTGAAGTGCCTTAATTAGTGGCATCGTTCCCAATTCCATCTAACTCTGCGCTAAAAATTAGAATTGCTTATTTAAATTTAAAAAAAAAATACCTACAAACGTCAAACTTGCTCAAAGTTTTCTGAAGTAAACATTTTTTTTTATTGCATTTTTGATTCAAAACGGTGTAAAAGGCCTTAAAAAGTTAGAGGCCTGAAAAATTAAGGATTTTGAAACTTATTCTCTTACATTTGCCGAGAACACAAAGTAAAAGTTTAGTTAAAAAACGACATAATTAAGAAAAGCAGTTGCATTTTTTTGTATTTTTCTGAAATTTTTACTTAGAAATCATTAGTAAAAAAATTGTTTTAATATTATGTTCATAGAAAGTTATATAGGTTTAACCATTACTTAACTTCTTAGCTTCTTACTTTTCATTAGCTTCACAGAAGCTAAGAAAAAGTTCGGTATATCAACAAACTGAAATTAGTCTGAATTCTGTAATTCTGTCAACTGAAATCAGTCTGTAATGTTAGGTTGTGTTATGTTACCCGCGTTTGGCGATTTTGTGCAGAACAAAGTACTTTTAACCATTACTGAGTCTGTTGGACTTTTCATCATAGACCGCCGAACGGATTTTTCCATTTAACAATAAACAAATGATATATGTAACAAAAAATAAAATGAATATAAATATATTCGTTATGAAAATAAACTTTTAAGTTATTTTTAAAGTTATTTTTTATTCTTAAAATCTAGCCATTTATCAATTACAACCAATAAATTAATTAAAAATTTGATGTAGATTCTTTCAAAACTTAATAGTTTAGAAAGTAGTGAAGGCAACACAGTTTATTCATTTAGATAATAATTTAAGTCAATCATCTTAATTAATTATATAACTAATATTCTAACAAAGCTAAGGAGCACGAATGGTTTTAATGTGAACAGGACTTTTACCATAGAAGGCCAGATAAAAACTGAGAATATCGCCCAGATTAATGGCGCTTTCAGTTGAATTAAATGCCTTGTATCCTATCTGGAACACTTCCGGAATAACTTTTTTATGCAAATCCTTATTTCCCTTTGCTCCTCAGTTATCGAAAGAAAGTTATTTCTCTCTAAATCTCGCTAGCATGCAATAAAACTATGAAAAAAAAGAGGTCAGGGTTTACAAATAATTGCATAATAATTGAATATTTAATATTTAAATGAGAAAATAACCAAAGTTAATCAGCAACAGGAATTTTTCACCTTAGTAAATGTATTAAAATTTTAATGAAATTTGAAAAAACAAACAAACTTAGCAGTATATATGAGTTTTGATGTAAAAGTAAACAAACAGTAATTATAGTAAGATGCTAGGAAATTGTTTATTAATTTTAAATCAATATTTACTTCCATAATAATTATATATAATCATCCATCGCTGTCTGTAGAGCTAAATGGAATTCAAAATACCCCTGCTCTTTTAATCTAAGTTATTTTACAACAGTTATGGTGTCTACAGATGAAACAGTTTTTTTATGTTTAAATTGACTGATTTAACATTGTGAGAATAAACCAGTGAGATAAGGGTGGTTTTCGATTTTTTTTCCATTTTTTGAACCATATTGAACCATTTGACCAAATTGAAGGTTTTTGATAATATTATCTTTCAGCATTTTTTAAGAATTTTGTATTCACTATTCTATTTTTTTCTGTTAGTAGATCGCCATTAGTTTCAATTCGATTTTACTGATTAGTTTTGATTTATTGACTGCTAGCTGGTGATACAATAAACCGATTTTTTTAAAGCCATATCACAAAATTGTAAAAGACAGTACGTGGAACATATTACGTATTCTTTCCCGAGTATTTAATTTGCCTCAAGTTTGTTTTTTGTTAGAAGTGTTGTAAAACTATTAGATGTGTGTGATCTTTATATGTGTTATATGTATATATATGTGTGTGTATATATATTTATATTATGTGTATATATATATATTGCATGCGACCGCCTTTCACGACTTTCGTTAATCTGTGACAATCAGTTCAGAGATATTATTAACAGGATAATAGTCTGTCTTGAAGGGCGCATTTTTTAATTGCTGAATAATAAATAAGAGCGGATACTTGAATATTAAATGAAATCGTATTATTTATGTAATGATTTCTAGACATAATGCCCAGAATGAAAATGAAAGAACATTTTTAAATTCTATAAAACGTATTCGAATCTAAATACAGGTTTCAAAATTAAATATGAAATGCATCAGGCACTTTTGGTAAAATTTTGCTAATCAAAATTTGCTAATAGTTATTTATTATCTGAAACATCAAATTTCACTCTGAAACCTTTCATATAAGAAAGGCGGGTCATATATCTAGATATAATGTTGCATTACCAACTGAAGAAAATAACTTTCAAGAACTGAGGAGAAAGCGAAAGACAACCTTGGCCTGTAAGAGACTGTAGTTCTTAGAAAAACCCAACAACAGTAACAAAATTCTTTTCAAGAATAGAGGGAAAGCGACGAAGAGGAAACACTCCACGAGATGGTTGGATAGTTTTGAAAAGGTCCTGAATCAGTCAGGAATAAACCGATGGAGAGCTATTGCGCTGAATAGGATCAGATGAAGAAAACTTGGAGAGACAGCCTTAAATCTGTATCAATCTATAATGCTTAAAAAGAATTTTTCTGAAGAATGGTACTATTAACTAGCGTGCTGGATTGATAAATCAAGAAAATAAATTGTGGTGAAAATATAGCCAAAAACTATTAAGTGATTATTAGATAAGCTTTTCACGCTCTATTAATATGCACATATTCTGCACGATTTAAAAAGAATGTGACTAACAACAAGATAATAACTTTAAATCGGTGTTACGAATAATATTTATTTCGTAACACTTATTTTGACTGCTCTTTTTTTTACCAGACACTTTTGAAAATGGTAAAATAATATAACGCCACTCATGTTATAAAGAGATTTTTTAAACCAATATGTTAAAATCTTATAAAGCATGAAAGTTTTATACTTGAGTGTTTGTAAATACGAAATAATGATAGTATAGATTATCTGTATCGTCATCATTGTAAATAATAGATGATGATAATCTTTAGCTACATCTATTATCTATGACATTTAGAGCCGATGTCTTGTCATAGGGGCAGCGCGTTTTCACCGAGATTTGGGTGTTACGCGTTCGAGTCCTGGGTTGGGCGTGATTGTTCCTTACCCTAAGTTCTATCTGTGAGGTGTATAAAAGAGCACCCCTCCCCGTAAAAAGTGATTGTGCAAGTGTGTGTCATCTTCATATAAACTAAAGTCAGACTTCTGCCCTCATGTGCTCAGGGGTCTTTAGCCTCAGAAGCTACTGCACCTATCTTTCTCCGATCTCTTGGATTTAGTTTGATTTGGTGTTCAGTTCGAGGGGGATAAGCAACAACGACAATATGTAGGTAAAATTATTTACTGTACGATATTTTTTGAAAAGAAAATACTCCTATGAAAAAACAATTTATTTGAAGTAAATTCACTAATTAAAATGAAATTTTAAACCGATTCTAAGAGTAAAAAGGGTTTTTTTTTTCATAATTTATATTTTCAGATTCCTAAACTCGGATACTACACAAATGATTCTATAAAAGAAATAGAAAGCAAGTTACTTCGATTATATATTAATGAGAATATCAGCTGAGATTATTGGCGTTTGTGGACCTGTGGGTCCATGACATCCTATGTGGCTTGATTTGTTTTATTAATATTTTATTAGTTTTTGGTTCAATATTGAACGTTTAAAAATACAAGCAGAATAACTAAAATGTACCAACAATTCTTATTGGAATTTGGAAGCTATGTTCTCATTTATTTGCTGCTGGCGTGCAATGAAAAGTTCCTCTTTTTTATTAAATTAACTGTAGGAGTATCACCGTTTATTAGAGAATGAAAATGCTCTCATGTTGAATCAATAAGAACAAACCAAGAGTTATTATTAAATTTAATGCAAAACTTGGTAAATAGTAGGGCATATACAAATTGAAGCAACAAAATACAAGCAAAATTACAAATTGCTAAGGATAATGTACCGCCACGCTCTAGTATATCTGTCTCGAGGAGGAAATGCTTCATGTATGGTGGTTGGATCTCGCCACCCTGGAGGGTACACAAAGAGGTGGGGGATCTAGCTCCTTCCATCGATGACGGGAACTACTTCCTTTGGGAAGGGTTGTACCGTGACCGGTGATGGACCTTAGGACTCAACCACAGTTCCCGCCAGTGTTGTCGTTGCGGCTGTCCAGTCATTCAGTTATCTTTATCCGTGTGCCTTCGGGCTGGTCGGTGAGTCAGTGATATGACTTCCCCAAGTGTTTGACAACTTCTAACCATGGAGAGTTATTTCGTAGTCACATATATTAATTGAATGTTAAAAATTGACTATTATTAGCTAAAAACTTTCGAGTATTGAAAACATATGTATATGAAAGTTTAATAGAATCCTCTTGCTAATTTTAAACATTGTGATATTTCTACGATCTTGGATGATCATTAAATAATTAAGGATTGGGTAATCGGGTGAAACATTCAATTAGTATTAAATATCTACTAAACAGCTCTAAGATATTGAAAACTTAATTAAGGTTTTCAATGCATAAAATAATTGTCTTATTAATCCAATATATCAATTAGATGAAAAGCATTTTAATAAGTATACTGGCCATATTAGTACATTATACACTGCAATATGATGCATTTTTCCTGAATTAATTGAATCAAAACCTGAATTAATTGAATCAATTAATTGAATCAAATTTGAATTATTTCAATCATTAATTGAAATAAACCAAATTTGAATGAGTTTATCAGGTTTAAAAGATAATAAATTTTTGTGAATAGATTTGCGATTTCGGTTTACCACTAATAATACAATTCAATAACACTTTGCTTTTGTTTAAACAAATAGCGATAACTTTTGGTCCCAGTTTGGAACAGTTTATTTGACATGTTACTCAGAAAATCTTCAACATAATAATAATAGAAAACCGAAGTAAGAAAATTTGGATTAGTAATCTGTGACTCATTTGATTAAATGAAATAAGTTCTGAAATTTGTCGTGTGTGTGTTGGCGCTCTACAGGCCAGACCGCTGGACTTACAGCTACCAGATTTGGTACATGTATACGTTTGAAAGTTGGAAATGTCACCTGGGGGCCCTTTTTCAAATTTCTAATTAGAATTTTAATTATTAATTAAAACTAACTTTCCCGTTAAAAAATCTTCATTTCCCCACCTCCAAATGAGTTAGGCCTTCGTTTTTTCCCCCACGCTAATGAGGTTAGGCTTAATATGTTTTCAATCGATTATTTCAAACGATTCTGTTTGTTTTCTTAATGTTTGATGCATTTAAAATTAAACATTGCTAATTATTCGATCTTTCAGATTCCTTCTGAAGTACTTTTGAATCAAAATAAAACAGAATAAAGGAAATTAAAAATTTCTAATCTGCATAGCGTTACCCCAACTGGCGTAGAAAATTCACGCATTTGCGTTACCTTAACTGGCGTTGAAAATTCACGCATGCGCATTGTATTTTGATTGTTGAGAACTATTTACAATGGATTCGGACTTATTTAAATTATTTTTAGGCTAATTATGTGTTTTTGTAAATAAATTGTATTTATGTTAGTTATATATTTTTTGTATATGCTTATAGTTTTAAGTACATAATTTTTTAAGTAATTATTTTTAAACCGGTTTTCGACCGATTATTTTAAACGATTCTGTTTATTTTCTAAGTGTTTGATGCAATTAAAACTAAACATTGTTAATGAATCGATCTGCTCTTGATGAATTTGAGAAAATTTTGTTGAAAAATTCTTAAGATATTACATAAATTTAGACAGATATTCTTTAGTGCCCATAAAGTTTAAATGCTCAGTTGTTTAAAATTTTCAGTAATCATATTATAAAAAAATGCTTTTTTTTAGTAAAAAATATTATTACATTAATTGTAGTTTAATCATTTCCACTTAAATTTAAAGCATGAATTCTACGGGAGCTAACAGAAAATAAATGAGATACATATCACGTTATGGTTGAAGGCCTTTATAATATTATGAGTTATTATATGACTATCAAAATTTGTTTTAAAATATTTTGATGAAGAAACTATTAAAATAAAAGTTACAGAAATTATTTAATTATTAAAATTTTACCGAATATTATGATTGGCTTACCGGCTGGTCACCAAAGGCGGCAAGTATATACATATATAATTTGATAGAAATATGAAAATTTGGTCAAAAGACCAAATTAAATCTGTCTATTTCAAAGCGTTTTTTAATTATCTCTTCTCATCAAAATATGAAGCGTCTACATAAAAATATGAAAAAGAAAAATGTTAAATTTTATTCATAATACTGGATTTTTTATTTCGCTCTATGAGTGCTACTTGAAATGGTTTTCCTCGCTTTATTTGAGTCCATACTTCATTCGCGCAATACGATATTCCATTATATTTATATTTGAGGGGTGCATTTTTCTAAAATAATTAAATTTACAGCAAAAAAAAAGACATTAAAAGTCTTAAAAACTACATAAATTCCTTTTTTACAGAATTCCAACTTCCAGGTCTCCTTCTTGGCGAGTTCTTTTTCTCGCTGGACACAAAAGAAAATTTCGATTGATCGTTGATCTGCATTCGCCTTTTGTACCCCTTTATTGCAGCATAAAACTTTGAAACATGGATATTTTTACATTATAAATGTGATTTTGCTAAATTAGTTTTCTAATATATTATGAGAGGTGAAACAAAGGAAGTTGTCAATTTATAAGAGTAGGTCTATGAAAAAATCAGTTTTAGTCACGGTCGGATGACGAGTAAGATACCTGGGTTCTCACCCACTTTTCAAAATCCCGCACCACACTAGCGAGAGGAAATAGAATGTACAAAAACGATTTTTTTTGTAATTTACTGATTAAGTTATATTAGGCTATTCCAAAAATTTAAAGTAGAATCGTAATTCATAACAAAGCGATCAGAAATATATGTTGAAAGTGATTAATTTAATTTTAATGCTAATTAACAATTTTATTGCATGTTTTACATTCACTTAATTTTTTTATTCGATATTCATTATTCAGGTATTATATTCTTTAAAATGTTTTTTGACCTTTATATATAGGTTTTCGGGAAGTTATATTGACTTTTATATTTGCATAATTTACATTTTAATACAGTTTGTATCCTTTAATTGCACATTCTCCAAATTCTAAAGTTTAATAAAAGCGATCGCATTATAAAAAACTTCCTAATTGAAAATGCGATGTATAATTTATTTATTCAAACATATATAATAATTTCTCAATACATTCTGTAGTTTCTGAATTACAGATTAGACTATTTATTATTAAAATGTTCAGAGAGGGTGGAAAAATTAACAAATATCACTGATAGGCAGCGGCACCAAAGCTGAAATAAAAATCAACTTTCCAAGATTATGTTAAAAATATTTCATTCTGATACATTAAATTGAGAATACACAAATTATATTGAACAATATATGCAAAAAAAAAGTCTCATATCCAAGTTGGATTTCTTTAATTTTTACTTAAATCAATTTCTTTTATGCGCGTTAAAATTTGAAATTATAATCGATTTTTCATTCATTTCTGGAATTGTCAACAGTTAAAATTTTGCACATTTGTCTATTCTAGCTTACTATTTTGATATCTCGCAAACATAATTATCAGTTAGACATCAGTTAAATAATATATAATTTTAAATTCATGTACCAGCATTCATTCTACCAGTTGCTCCACCTGGTAAGTTGTCTGGAAAATAATAAAGTGCAAAAATATAAGGTAGAAAATAATTAAATAAAATTTCTGTTGTTTAAAGCATTAATTGAAGTAATGAATTGCAGAAAGCAGAAAGCTCATTGAATTTTCTACAAACATTATATATTGTTTCTCTCTTTAGGAAGGATGCACCTTCAGTTGCATCGGATATCTGATTGGCTGTTGGCTCGGTATTTCAGTTTGGACATTTGCTGGTATCATAGAAAACACATTATTGAACCTACTATATTGTATGCAAAAGTTCAAAAAAATATTTAAAAGACCAATTTCAAAAGAAAGTTCCAGTTCTGCAGTTCTCACACAGCGAAATGCAATAACGTATTGTTAATTTTGATATTATACTTTATTACAAAAATGTATTTTAGAAAATTCGTTTATTTTGTTATTTTTATCATAAATACAGCAATGCTAATTGTGAATGCTCATATAAAGTTTCTCTTTATTGACCACTAAAACGTTCCATTTTTAGGCAGTTTATCATTTTATTTGAAATCGTATAACTTCTTAAATTATTAACCAAATTAGTAAAAATACCAAGTTAATATAAGCAAAAAGAATGACAATATAAAAAAAGAAATTAAGAATCCGGCCTGAAGACTTTCTCAAGGGTCACCCTCAGGCAGGAATTCAAACAAGGAATTTTTTTCTGTGAAAGGTCTGACTTTCGTCCAACAATATTCACCCCTCGTGACCCGAAAATCACCTAAAATTGAGGCCTTAGGGATAAACCATTTTTTCAGAAATGAAACAATAAATTACAAGCTCCAATTTAAACAAAAATTACAATAATAATAATAATACAATATATATATAACAATAATTACA
>JAPMOR010023360.1:30524-47958 GCA_026543865.1 Argiope aurantia | reverse complement strand
GAACGAATCTTGTAAGAACATGACGAGATTCCTAAACTTCTGAAAAACAGCACAACAAAACAATTATTCTTATTCAGAAATATGGTATCGATCAGTATCGCCTGTAAATCCTGAATTTCCATCTATATATACTCTTGCGACAAGACATAACTCTTTCTAAATTAAACTGTTCTTAAATGTCCCCCCAAGGAGCAATTTCCATTTTGGTCGCTTTCTCCTGGAGAATTTATTCCGAGTTTAAAGTTGCATATCTGATAATCTGTCAAAAGTTCTTAACTAAAGATCGAGAGAAAATGGAACTACACTCGTTCGGTCAACAGCGCGCTTATTCAATTTCGAAGAGCTCCGTTTTATCTCTCAAATAAATCCTGCAAAGACAATTAAATGCTAACGGAGGAAACTACCCAACTATAAGCATGGGATCCCAGACGAAGGGGAATATTGAAAGTTTAAATCTTCTGTTTGGAGAAGGGAAGTATTTCACGGCCGAATGGCTTTGATCTCGAATAGAATTGTTTAAGTTCGGGAACTAGGATTACTACCGTTTACATTGTTGCTTGTTCGTATGATGGTTTAAACAGATTTAAAACTTTCAATACTATTCTAGGTTTGTACTGAGATAATAAATCTTATTTTTTATATGTCTATACATACTTAACAAACGGTCATTTCTGAAAAAGGAAAAAAAATAATGGTAGATTTAAGAAAAGAATATTAATCCTCATTTGATAAGATTGTCGTCAAATGAATCTTTCATAAAGTGAATATTTTGGTAATTTAATGATTTCTAATTATGACTTTTTTTGTCTTCATGTATTTTATATTCCTAAACTAAATTTTTACTGTTTTTACAATTTTATAGTCAGTTTTTGCTTTATAAAATAGCTCCCATTGATACGACTCGGAAGTTTTCAAACTGATGTGCCAACTCTGCTGTCCTTCTCGTCATTAGAGCAGAGTTCAGAATAACTAAGTTTGTTTTAAAATAACCCGCTTGTTACTTTCAAATAGGTCGTTAATGTGAATAAAACTTTTAAAAAATCGGTGGAAATTTAGTTGAATGTTTTTCCCCCTCTCCCCTTTTTTTTCTTTCTTTGGGATCTGTACTCAATAAATTAATTTTCATTCTTTTTTGAAGATTTTTGGGCATTGCTACAACATTCATGAGGGACCTATCATTCGTCAAGAAAATTCAGTGCCCCCCTTTAAACTTCCCTTTTCATTATTTTAATTATCTCTCACTATTAATTTGTACTTGGTACTAATTTTAGTACATTTATGCTTATTTTTTTAATTATTGATATCTGATTCAATCCTTTAATTTTCTTTTTGTTTGATTGCCAGCAAACTCTTGCTATATATTTTTTTTGCTTATGTCTAACTTTAATTTGATATCGATTGAGTAAATACAATTATTGAATTAAATTTTATTTTTTATATATATTGCTTTTGCTTGTTTCAACTAATTTAATTTTTTAGGGATTTATTTTATAATAGCGAAAATACACTTTTCGTCTTCAGAAGTAGTGTGATTTAGTTAATTATTCTTGAAATATTTCTTTGCCATGGAAAGATTTTATTTAGCTATTTTCGGAGTGAGAAAAATAATTTGTTTTTTTAGAACTTTTTACTATTAACTTGAAGATAAACAATGAAAAATAAAATTGAAGATAAAGTTAAATATGCTTCATCACACCAATTGAAAAGTAAAATTGTAATAAGAACTGCAGTGGGGCTCTAGTGTTCTTTTTGTCAATTTAATCATTATGTTAATTTCTTCAAAAGTTAAAAACAATTTAATTATTATTTCACATTTTAAATTGAAGCTTGTTTTTTATTTCGAATTTTTTCTTTTCATTTTTAATATAAGATTCTTTTACAAAAGCAGAGATTTAGCATAATAATCATAATTACCGTTGGTATAACTTTTGATGAATTATTGGACTGATGACCAATTACCATAAGTTACTCCTTTGTTTGGATCATCTGTACAAATTGCGCCAACTGGTAGCATTAAAAGTGTACAGGCCTGAAAAGACACCAGAAATTCACATTTAATTTTCTCCACTATGCAAAGGTGTGAAAAAAAACATGAAAGATAGTTTCTATTTGTAGAGTTTCAGCTTTTGCTTTTCATATTTTAGTATAACAGTCATAATAATAATAATAATCTGCTACCCAACATAATCCCACAAATGAAATCATTTGTAAAAATTTAATCCCTTCTTAGATCTTTAATTTTCCTTTTTAATTTTTTTTAATTAATGCCTCAGACGTTTCCAATCTGGAACTTACGCCTTAATTAAGTTTATAATATGGGAGGATTAAAATTCCCTTTTTATTTACAATAAATCCGAAAATTTGAATTAACTTCTTAAATCAAAAATATTTCGGTATGAATATTAAATATCGCCTTTGGATTTAAATATATAATCAGGACTGCTCGACAAAGCTTTTAAACGCTTCAAGTGTTGCAGTAATTATCATAGCAACAGCGTTGTCCTTCGCTCGAATTGTCCTGAATATTCCACCTCCTTAATTGGATGAGAGTTTGTTGTCCTTGGTGTCCCCACTGCAGACACATCCGTGATCCTTTTAATCTTGTTCTTGTGCTCCGTTGAAAACTCTCTCGGGGGAGCTACCAAGATGAAAGACCAATGCTCGGCATCAAAGAGAAGAACTCAGGTTAAGCATTAATTAGTGAGGCTATCTGAAATACACTAATCTAAATTACTAGGAATATGACTTTTTTTCTCTCATAGTTATATGCTGAAAGGATGAGCAATTTAAATGGAAATGAAACAAAGAAAGCTACCTTTCATGTGGTATTAAGAAGAGAGTCCATATTGAGAACCAGAATTCATATTTAAATAATGCCTCGGAGCATTTTGTGGTTTTTGTTAACTGTAGAATAAATGTTTAGCTGAGTTTGTTATATTCATTTATTTGAGTTAAACCTCGAATATTTTCGAGTGCACAAATAAATAAATAGAAAGGAAATATGTAATTTTATATTCTACTGCTTCAAAGGAAAATTTTATTCAGTTCGTTCAAATTAGAAATCAGTTTCTTAATGCATCACTGAACATTAACTGAAACTTTCGAAATTGTTGAAATACATTGATTTTAAGCATTTCGTGTGAGGGACTGCTGCATAAATTCAGGTTTCAGTATGCTAAGATGTATAATAAATCCTGGCTTTTAAATAGATTTATTCTTTCCTCGATTCAAAGAATATCTGATTTATTAAATAATTTTTTTTGTATTTCACGAAATTCTTTTTTCTTTTATTTATTACAAGTTGTTTAAAAATATGTAATATGATAAAGAGTGGATATCTTTGCATTGGGAGGATGCAAGTTCTTTGAAATGTGAATACTTTGTGCAATCGAATATATATTTTTCATTCTAATTTTTCTACGTATTTGGCCTTTCTGCATTCTAAATATTGTCATTTATGTGACTCAGATGGTGGCTCATAATTATTTAAATTTTCTTCCTTATTTTGATATTATGTCTATTGTTTTTAGGTATCAAATATTCTTCACTCTTTGATAAATAAAAAATATAATAATTTTTATTTGACAGCTTTTAATATGAGTCAAAAGCCTATAAGGATTCATCTTTGAATCATTATAGGCTGCAAGCATGCTTTTAATGTAATGTTTAATAATACTATAATGTCATATTCTGTAATGTTTAATATTACTATAATGTTGCAAAACCTACTTTTTAACCCTTATTTTAACTCCCCCCCCAGAGTAGCATATAGAAATTTTGATGATTAACTTCAATCTTTCTAGATGCTTAATTTTCCTTTGAATATTTCAAGGGATGAGGAATTTTATAAAATTCAAGCAAACGGGCAATTGAGATAATGAGTATGAAATTTCTATGTGGTCCTTTTCGTCAACTTGAAAAAAATGCGTTACTATCATCCTTTTATGGATAGAATTGGATTTTAAATAAGCACTGTTGTCTTATACCGCGGCCGTTTTGATTATGCAACATTAATGATAACATTAATCTTTGAATCTTGTTTGGATCTGCTGTACCATGAAGCAGCTGTTGAGAATGACTTTCCCTTTCCTTTTGTAACAAGCAATTGTCATGTTGATATAACGATTTCTAACTCGCTCGATTGCTACGTAAATGTTATGTCATAAAGTGGTTTGCGACAGATGTATAATGCGTTGGAAAGAGGTATGCTAATTTTAATTGGTTAATAAAAATATTTCCAAGCCTTTTTTAATACAATATAGAAAAATAACTTTTGCGTATATTGCCTATTCATATTTTTTTATTTCTTTAATTTAATAAAATAGTGAAGATGTTAAACATTGCAATTTTTTATTAGAATTAGATGGCTTGATTATATTTAATGATAATTAATTTTTTTTCTTCTTTGTTTTTTCTATATTCTTAATGAAAGGATATTTCTCAGACTTTAGTAGTGTTTATTATATAAATAAAGGTTTTTAAAAAATTTTTGCAATGGTTTTTCTTTCTAATTGCAAATGGAAAAGAATTTGGATACCTTTAAATGATATCAACACTATTTAACACATAGCTTGAAGTAATCAAAATTATATATGGTGTCATTATTTTGAAATAAATATATGTGGAAAATGAACTCTTATGATTTTTTAATCACATTGTTTTCATTAAAAATCATTAAAGAAAAATTGAAGTGAAAGTTCATTTTTACATTCGATAAAATTTTTTTTTTCAAAACATGTAACGATTTTTTTTATATATATAAATTGATTGCATTATGTAATATATATATATTACATAACCAAAATATGTTACATATTATTTAACCGACAGGATTCGAAAAGCATTACATATATATAATAACCTTCCATTCAAGACTAGATCTTTTTAAAAAGATCAAGTAAAGAGTGGAGAAATTCAAATAATGGCTATATTATTGCAGTAAATTTTCTTTTAATATGGAGTAAAGCATAAAAAATAATTCAAAGATAATCTAATTTTTTACTTACTTTGCCTTGTTATCTTTATTTAAAATAATTTCAGAAATCGCCATCGAGATTGATTAATCTAATTATGCATGCATCATCATCATTAACTCAATGATTAAAAAAAAAAGATGTCTGTTCGCTGAATGAGAATAATGAGAAGAAAAAAAAAAAAGGAAGGAACTATGGCCTATTGGCTGATATAAAATGATACAAATTCTTCATGTGTTTTTCATGACATCTTACAAGATTCACGAATGGATATTTTATATTTGCTTTCAAAATTTCAGAAACATTTAGTTTTAATTCCGTTTCAAAATTGGTATATTGAAATATCTTGAATTATATGAAGATTTTTTTTAAATTATTGAAATCATGAATTACTTGTGGAATTTGGCGGAGTTTAACTTTTGTTATCTAGAGTCTATTAATTATAAGCAGAACTTGATCCCATGTCTTCAAGGATAAAAAGTTTTGCTCACGTATCTGTAAAAGAAGAAGCAAAACTTTTGCCGTTGTGACAGAAAAGCATTTGTGTGGAAACATTTTCTCTCACCAAGTTGTTGACATAGCGCATTATGGAAAGAAAAGAAAAAAAAAACTTTATCACCAAATTCTAATATGATTACAGGTAGGAACGACCGTTGCTTCCTGTCTAAAAGGAAGGAAGGAAGGAGGGAATGGAAAATGACAAGCGACGTGTTAACTACCGTGCTATAATATATATATATAGCATTAAGAAAACTGAACAAGAAACGTTTGTGTTAATCCTTTGTACGCGAAGATTACGTCCATAAATCGAACATTTTATGTGCACCTGGGGCTGTAATAATCGCGAGACAAGACATCGAACATGCCTGGAGTTTTCGTTTACAAGATTATTCTATTAGCCTCTCTCCCTCTCTTCTTTTTTTGACTCCCAAAGCGGAAAGCAGGAGCTGACGAAGCGCTTTTTTTCTTTTAGAACGTTTGTGTACTCGAAAAGTGTGGCAGTGGGAAAATGTGGTAATTGGAATTGCTTTTTGGAAGAAGACGGGGATTTATTTTTAACCCGCCGCATTTCCATACTGTTTTTTTTTCTTTCCCTATCGTTTTATGATCCTTTGTCGACTAGAAACATCAGGAAAGATACATCTTCTATTATAGATTTGATCTTTCAACATAATAAGAATTATATACGGAAACGAATATTGACATGAATATTTCTTTCTTTTGCTTAGTATATTTCATGGCATAAATAAAAAAATTCTAGAATTTTTCATAAAATTTTAAAAATATTGGCTGCTGGTCTGAATATTATTCTTTTGAATTATCTACTTTCTGTGTATATTAATAAGAATAATATTTTACAATAATGAACATTATGGTGACTAATGCAGGATAGATTTTGCACTGCTAAATGCATCTTAAAATATTCAGGTTTGGAACAAAATATCAAATGAAGGTTATAGCATTCACCTGCGTGCATATTCTAGCTTCATTTATGTTCAATGTATTTTTAGAAAATATATGTTAAGAATCGACATTTGTACCTTACATATTCATAAAAATATAAAACTGAAAATAGTTTTGCATGATAAAAAAAATAATAAAAATACGATAAATATGATAAAAATTTCTAGAAAAATATCGTTGATATAATCTATTTATTATAACTGTCATCTAAAAATACTCTTTCTTATTTAAAAGATGAAATGGTTATATGCATCTTTATTGACATTAAAATTTTGAATAAAGTTTGATGCATCCGTTTTGCAATATTGAAAACTGGGTACATCTTCATTTCATGGCGACCGCTATTAAAACGACGCGAAGAGTAATGCCAAGCTAGAAAGACAAAGTGAAAATGTGTGTTGCTTTTAGTTTGGCTACTTTTGGCTGTTTCTTTAGATGATTTGTCAGTTTATCGCGGTGGCCGTAGAAATCAAGCTGTACCGAAAACTGAATTAATAATTTATACTGATTCTAATATCAACGAAATATTAAATATTTCACTCCCATATTTTTTATTTAAATTATTTGCTCGAAAAGGAAAAACAATAAATCGATATTTATCTTGCTAATATCTGCCATTTTATCATTTGTATAAGGTTTTGCTGTACGTTTGAGGATTCCAAGCTAGCACTTTTCGGCGTCTGTACTTCGCTAGGAGATGGTATTCATAAAGCTAAATTAGAGCTATTGCTAAATGTAAACATCTCATTCAAGTTTCTTCTCAGCTCCTTTTTTTGAAGAAATAATTTTTTCCTGACGCATGCGCAAAAGCGCAGAGAGTTTCTGAATTCGAAAATGAACAGTTGTTCTTAGGTTTAGTTTATTTGGATTTAAACTCATATATCCAGCACTGCGGCAATGATGCCCTTAAAAATAAAAGCAGTTTATCTACAGTCTGAATAAAAACAGAAAGTTATGTAGTCTCCGCTCATAAAGATGAATTCCAAAGTTTTCAGACACATTTTTTTCTTGGAGCACCTGCATGAAATGGCCTCGGGTCTCTTGTTACTCAATATTTACCGATAGGTCATGCCTTAACGGGTCTCTTTCACGGATATCGCAGCAGGTAAGAGATAAGACAAACTCAATGAAATAGATCCTTCGTCAGGATAAATCCAATTTTATATTTTGAAATGGAAATCCAGATTTTTGAAGCAGAAATTTCAATCTTCCGTGCTAGTGGGCCGTAATGCAATCGACCCAAGTTCTTCGTCGTTTATCCCGATATTTCTCTTCTTTTCTTCTTGGACTTTGCATTCAAGGAGTTTAGGGAGAGGAATGAGGGTGACTTTTGTGAGATGTTCTTTGATTTTTATTTTCTATTTAGATTCCAACCACCTCACTGCGCTACATTTTTTGGACTTTAACTGTGTTTTTTTCTCGGATAAAATCAGGAACAGATGCGATCTAACTGAATTTGCTGTAATTTCTGTGCTTTTAATATTTCATTCGTGGTAGTTCTGATCTATTAAAGATAGATTTTTCGGTGTTTTATAGATTTTAAGTAGTTTACAGGGAAAACAATAAAAGTTTAGCAGTTTTTTAAGTTCAAAGAATCGATATATAACTAAATATTAAATAAATTTAGAGTGAAAAAGTGAAAACGAGATAAAAAAAATTAATTCAGATCAAAGACACTTTATCATCTTAAAAGTGTAATGAAATCAAATCGCATTGAATAAACAATTTCTTTATCAAATATTGATCACAATCTAAAATAAAAAAAATGGAATTGTTGAATGGATTTAATGGATAAATATAAAAAAACAACTTCAGAAAGAATCCAATTATATAAAATTTTAACAGTTCGTTTCTCTTTAGTTTCTAATTTATAAAGTAACTTTGTAGCGGTTACAATTACTGCCTTCTCCTTTCTTCATAGGTGGCGCTACTAGAGCCACCTATCAAGAGCCATGTTTTCCCATGATTCCTCATTTTCTGGTCTCTGGTGTTGTCCTTGCTTGCCGTGTGTTTTTGTTCTATGCCTTGTTCTTCAATATGCTTGTGTTAAATGTTGTGCCGTGGAACTTAAACCGTTAATAAAAAGTAGTTCCTGAAACTGAACTCATTCTTTCATCCATGGCGTAACACATAATAAAGAGTCTCGTCCCTCTACAACTTTATAAATCAGGTTCAAACATATTTCAAGTAAATTATACTATTTTTGCTAGTATATACTTATATTTTGTCATTAATTTTCTTGCAGTTCATTAAATGTAAAGGCTGAGTAAATATGTCATGGAATCATGTATTTCAGTTAATGTGTGAAGTATATTACTGAACTATCATTTCACTCATAAAATTTTTATCATCTTCAATGTTTGCTAAAACTGTGGTAAAGAATTAGAAATAATCTTCCCTACGCATTATGATGATGCAGATGTTGTATAAGCAGACACATTTTCTCTACATATAGAATGATATAACTGTGTCATAAAGCGAATAAGATTCCATTACTTTCACGAACTTTCTGTATCCTTTAATCACTTAGTAAACACATTTAATTTTTTGTTATAAATTTATTTCTAACAAATTTATTCTTGATTATAAGTGAAAGAAACAAGAATCTTGTTTACGAATGGTTTAAAATGTGAAGTCTAATTTTCTTAATAAAATCTTCGTTGTAAGAATATATTTGATTGAGAGGTTTTTCTTTCATCTTGAATGTGAAATTTGCTATTGAAGACATTAAGAATTTTATTGATCAAGCCTTAATATTATTTATGTATTTATTCATTAAAAAATATGACGAAATTAAAATTTAATTACTGATAAATACCAAATGTATTTATTAATAATTAAATCAAATATTTTAATGCTCTATTTATAGAACTATAAATAAAATTAAATATCTATATTAAAAAAATACATTTAATATAGATATTTTAATATATATTTTATTGCTCTATTTATAATTCTAATTTCCGAGAGGGCTAATTAATAAAATTATAGGTAAACTAAATTTATAGGTGGGAACACTACAAAATTTTATAGCTGGTACTTCGTTATAATATATAATATATTGTGAAATATATATAATGTATATGTATTGTGAAAAATTTCAGATAAATAGAAATATTTCATTTTTGAATTTTATTTTGTACCATCTTTGTTCCGACTATTATCCATGAATTTAATCAAGATTGTCACATTTTAAACGTAATTTTGTTAGCTAATACATAATTAACGTTGTAATGAGCTCTTTCATTATGACATGTTGTTTCAGCTGGCAAAATACGATGAAAACAACAAAAATCTAATTAGTATTGCACATTAAACGAGTATTCGCTTACGCTATGAAGATAGATATCGTTACATTAATTGTCTGTTTTCGATGTGTAAAAATAATGCATCTTTTATTAAATATATTGATAGAATTCGGGATTTTTTTACTGGATATAATGAGATATTTCTCAGTTTTCACTCGTACTTTTCAGCCTGTTTGAGCTGTCGTTGATTTTTATACCAAATATTTATAGCGGCAAATATTAATTAAAAGAATAATTAACCCATTAAAAATGTGTTTTATTTTATTAGAAGTTGTAAATTGAAGCCAAAACCAAACACTCGTATTTTTATTTGACAAATGTAAAGAAATGGACGATTATTTGTTAGATCTTCAGATAACGGTTTTCTGTTTCTAAGTAGAGAACAAAGGACTCCACGGCTTGGAGTCGCGAGACTAATGAGTGATGGCACTTACTTGTCTTTTGTCTTACAAAAAAGGATCAAAAGAGGACATTAGTAAAGGATTTAGTATCGGATCTTCTGGGGAAATGTCTCTGGGATTACCTTGAAGGACGAACAAGCAGACAGAACTGGAAATTTTCTTTCTTTCATGCTTCAATTGTTATAATCAATATCTAGAGCCATATAGAACAGCATTGCAATGATTAGTCTTCGTTAATAAAACGGCTTTTTATTTAAAAAAAAGAGAATATAGAGCCAACATAAAAAATTGCTGGAACAAACAAGATTGTATTTGTGTGATAATTTTTTTCATAAAGCGTATCATTTCGCTATATGCATTGTGATTTTATGATTTCTTGATATAGTTTTATATTCCTGTGATGAAAATTTGTTAAAATAATTAATTAATGCAGGAACATTATATTTCAAAATAATATTCTTAAAATGAATCGCATAAGAAGGTTAATATTTAAGCGGAAATTATTCAAAGTTAAATCTTCCTTACTTGGACATTTTTCTCGTATCGGCTGGATTTGAAATTTTATTTAAGAAGAGCTGTTGAGTAAATAATGTGCAACTTAACATGCGATGTTAAGTTACAACATCGCATGTTTGTAACATTATAAAATATCTGTCAAATTTTAAGTAAACAAAAACAAATATACAAAATATATACATTTGGTCAACGAAACGGTTATTACATATTTTCCATTTGTGTTGAAGTCAATTTAAAGAATCCTAATTAAAATGGTGACTATTTAAAATTTGGTATGTTAAGATATGTCTTAGCGCTTCCCATTGAAAATTTATATAGCTTATGGAATAAGCACTTCTTTTTCTGTTGTCTTTTAGATGCCGTTCTTTAGTTGCAAGATTTTTGATATTACTATTAGCGAATATTTGATCTAATTTTTAATCATTAATTATAATCATTTTTAAGTTTCAATTCGCATGCTTTTTTTTTCGGCTATTCTTAGCTATTTTTGTCCCCGAGCTTTTAAACCCGAAAAAGAATGAAATTTCTTTCCTTTTTCTGTTACATGTGAATTCTTATTTACTTATTTTTGAGGCTTTTTCTATTTCTATTTACTTCCCTAGAAAATCAATTTCCTTTTTTTTTTATTTACTTTGATTTTTTGTTTTTTGTCGCTTTTTTATTGCTTTTGAGTTTTTAGTGTATTTTATAGACTAAGGGAAGATAGTTATTTATAATGATTTCTTATTCTATAATTTTTTTTATTTTCTTTCTTTGAAATGCATATATATATATATAATATTACAAAATTGGGTAAATGTAGTTTATAATAATTTTCTATATCTTTTTCTCATGATAGTGGGAAGTTTCAAAGAGTCGAAAATTAATTATATTTAAAAAGATTTAAAATTGTGGAAAATTATTCAAATTGTTGAATTTCCCAAGGGTGAAAAAAGAATAAGAAATCATTTTATGTGTTGACAATATTAAAATTTTTGCGCTTCCTGAGGTATAGCGTAATATGAAGGAAATAAGAATGTTTCGGCCAAATAAAGATGGTATGAAGCCAATTTTCCTTTAAAAATCAAATCCAAATAATTTGTTTAAAACATTGCAGACAAAAACAGATGGCAACAAATGGACCTTGCATTAATTGGGGAAAAAAAGGACTCGAAATCACTACAGAAAGTAAACAGATATGCGTAACTTTGTTTGTCATGTGATTGACATTACATTAATTTTGGACGGCTTTGGCAGCTTTGTTATAAAAATATAGGACAGTTCCTGGTTTTAAGTTCGATTTTACCATAGATACATCTTATATAGGTGATTTGCTGTATGGAAAATTAATTTCAGAGTTAAAACGTATTTCTGTAAATTCGTTTTGGCACCCTGAGGAGGGCGGTTTCTTCTTCCCCATTTGTTCATAATTACGAGGACCGTACGAAAATATCAATTGTACAAGTTTTAAGCGGGATTTTAATGCTACTAAGCTCAACGAAACATTTTAAATGATTTTGCTCTTTAAATTTGTGTTATCATAAGAGACATCTACATTCGTATTTCTAATATCCGTAATATGAATCTGTGCCGCCGCTTTCTGATATCAATCTGCTGCTTTGTAACTCAGGAAGTATAGCCGAAATTCAATTCTTGTTTTCTGTCATATTAGTCATCAAAGTAATGATTCCATGCGAAGAATTACCTAAAACTATGGTGCTTGACACTGATATGTTTTGTAATTTCTATTGAAATTACAAAAACTGAATAAAACTGCCAAACTGAATAAAAAATAAGGGGTCTTAACTTCAGCATATGATCACTAGAACCACTAGATCACTTGTGATGAAAACAGTAAGGCACATAAGGTTATTTTAATCTATATATTTTCACAAACGTAACTACCTGTTTGTATGCATATATTATGTGATATTAAAATAATATTCGCAATATTGTATAATATTGCTGAATAATATGATATCCCATAGTATTGTACAATGATTTTCAACATGCTGCCCTGCCTGGTACATCTTCAAGGAATGATGTATTTGTTGAACATATTTGGCAAGCCATTCAAAAATACATAAGCAACAAATTGACAATTGTAACAAATCATTTTGTTTTCAAAACTTAGGCTGGTATTGTGAAAAATTGTTTGCTTAGTCCATATCATTTGAAAACACCATTCCACTAATGAGCTGGATATTCTTGTTAGAGGTGTACTCGGACTTGCCTTTTGGTAGGTATGCGTTTTAATATGGTGCCCGCTTTGCTTGCTATTTTGAGGATATTGCTATTAATTCTATCAGCCATAAATTGCATTTGTAATACCTCGTTCCGTAAATATTATTGCTCGGTTTTGTGCTCTTTGCAAGAATAATCTTTTGCAAATTACTAAAAGTTACGGAATTCTTTGCAAATTGCTGAATAATCCTTTATATTGTGAGTTGAAAAAAAAAGTTTCTTTTCTTTCCTTTGAACGCTATTTTATATATTTCTTTTATTTATTAATATATATATATATTGGTTTTCGTTTATTCCAAATTTAAACCCAGAAATTCTCGAGTGGAAATAAATAATAATAATGAAAATGTTTTTCCATATTTAACTTAATAGACCAGCGGGAAAAAAAATCTGAAAAAATGTGTCTAAACCCCGGGATGCGTGTTGCGACGTACATTTGAGGTGCAGTAATCCTGCATAAAATGCATTTTCAAAGCAAAGTGCGCACGAGGTAAAAAGAGAAGAAAAATATATGCAGAGAGATGGGGAATTGAATTCTAAAATAAAATTGCTGTTTTTACTTCGCTGCTAGAAATGGGATTTATTCTCACTTCGTTTCACTTTGCTGCATTTATTTTCGTTTCAAGGGGCAAGAAGTTCAGATTGAATTAGATGGAAATTGTATTCGATTTTTGATTGAATAATTTCGATGCATTTTTTAAATATAATAAAATTTAAAATTATCTTGGTGAAAAATGTGCATAAATACAAATTCATTGTCCTGCAAGCTCGATAATATTTTCGTCTTGAAGATGTATTTTGAGTTATCCAGACTATTAGGTTATATTTTGAATAGAAATGCAGTAAGCTGTCTGAAATTGTAGTAGGTTTATTTTTTATTATGGTAAGGGAATTTCTTTTGCATTTTCATTATATAGCTTGATACAGTTTATTTCTTTCCGTGAAAAAGCTTAAAGCACCTGATGTTTTGATATATTGTTACAAAAATAGATTTAATAAAACCTGCCTTTAGAAAATCTATTAAGAGCATTTATTTATAAAGAAGTATATAAGATGAAGGAATTCCTTATAAGATGAAGCCTACTCTTTATAAAGGAGTACATAAAATGAAGGACATCCTTATAAGGTGGAATCTACTTGCATTTTAATGTTACTTTGTCTTAGGATTTTGATCAAAAATAACTTTCATTTTTTCTGAGAAGGTGTATTGTTTTCTAGTCCGCTTCGTATATTACACAATATATTATGCTTCATGTTTGACTTTTTTTATATGCTGGAGGTAAATAAGTATATATTTTGGAGAAGTTTAACATTCGTAATTAAAGTGCGTCACCAGATAGATGATGGAAACTATTCTCATTGTTGGGTCCAGATCAGAGAAAAGTGTATGTTACTTACTAAAACATTATTGAATTATAGTTTTATGACAAGAGAAACTACAGGGTGTCCCACAAGGTATGCAGCGTCTAGATTCTGATAAGACACGTTAAGACGAGTATTTTGATATATAACATGTGGGAATATAATATAGCGTTATAGTCTAATTACGTTAACGTTAATTATGAATCTGACAGTTTGTATTCCAAATTACGATTAACCAGCGTGGAAACTTCCCTAGGTGATTATGCAAATTCGTCGCAACAATTGAAAGCAAAAGCGTGTCTGTAAGTGAATATGAAAATTCCTGCAGCTACATTTAAGGCTTGAAAACAGGTTTGACGAGAATGAGTCGAGCGTTACTCGCTAAAAAAATTCTGTGCTTTGAATGTAATCGTTGTGTTTCTGACATGAGCAAATATATCGATTGGGCATCGTGTTTTCCTGTTGGTGACTTATCACGAATTGCAATCAACACCGACAGTGGGGAAAAAATTCGGCAATCACCATAACATAAACGGCACGACAATCAAAAGAACTTACGAAAGATTTAAGGAAACCGACACTGTGTTGGACAATGTGCTAGCGAGGAGATGCGTACAAGAACAGAACTTAATGTTCTGAAAGTGAAGTTTTTGAATGACAGTGACATCATATTGTTACAAACCTGCAATTCGGCTTCCCAGCATAGTTTGTTCCATCATTGGAAAGAAAGTTTTACAGTCATCTCTATGGGACAGAGTCTGGGCGTCGTGTCGGGGGTCCCAGAGCTTGGCGACAAACTTGGCGACCAATTTGGCGACTTTGGCGCCAAAATAGATAATACCCGAAACTTCGAGAATTTTCCCGATCCGTCCAGTAGGAACCGAGATACGCCTCGAACGTTCCTGATTGGTTGAGAGGCTTCTAGCCCCGCCTCCTGAGACCTATAAAAGGAAGCGGCCGCCGCTGCCAAGGGAGACGACGGAGTAGTCCGAGTTCGAGAGCAGCGGAGTCGAGTCAACGAAGTCAGTAATCCGAGTCAGACTCGGAGAAGTAGAAGACGGAGTAGTCGGAGCGACTGAGTCAAGCTCGTACTGAACTGAGCTGTGCGCTACTGTCTGCAGTAGATTCTGATTGTATGCTGCTGTTGTATGCTACACGTCTCGGGGGAAGATAATCGTCTTCTGTGCTGTATATAGTTGTCGCTTTGTGCTGTCCTGTGTGTCTTTGTGTAAATAAACGTAGTTGTTTTTATTCTACTTCTGCCTACTGATTGAGCGTTCTACACACCATATAACTTCCACTATCCAAACGAACCCCGGCAGAAGATTTCGTAACAATATTTTTGCCTGACATAGACAAGATAGGCGATTATTGATTTATGCATGATAGTCCTTATTACCGCACTTCGATCGCTTTGCTGAATATTTTCACGATAGACTGATCTAGTTGGAACCCATTACGAAACAAATAATGGTAGAGAATGGCCACTTACATCCACGGATTTTAGCCCATGCAAATTTTTTTATAGGGACGTTTGAAAGATACAGTGTATCTCATACAGCCCTCAACATTAGATGACTTGAGATCAGCAATCGAAACCGAGGTCAAGGAAATTGGAATAGTTGTTTTGCCGAAAACAACTGAGAACTTCGATTCCCAACTTCCGAGATGTGAAAAATCTATTGTACTGAAAGTTCTCAATAAACATTTATTTTCACTTGGGTTTGTGCTCATTTCTTGAAGTTTTCATGACATAAGCTTCACACCTTAATTAGACTATGATACTATATTCGGGGACCCCTCATGTTGTACATCAATATACTCGTATTGACGTATTCTATCCGTATCAGTAAAAATTAGACGCTGCATACCTAGTGGGACATAAATATTAATGATTCTGTTTTCTCACCGCAATTCGTGAGATTGAAGTAGCTTCTGTATTTCAAAGTTCAGTCTGAATTTGAACAGATAATTTTGTTTATCTAATGGCCATTCTTAATTTTAAATCATATGATAGCTTAGTCTGATGAATTCAAAATATTGTCTTTATCAATAAGCATATTTATCTGAAATAATTCAAAGCATAAGTCGGATACTATCAACGAATATGTTGATCAGCTAGCTTAAGAAGCCAGTGTGAAAAGCGAATCTTTTTTATTTGAAATATCAAATACAGTCACCATTAAATATGTGGATAGAGAATAACAACAAATCAGAAGAAGCACATATGAAATATTCCCATTTTCCAAATAAATATATAGAAGGGAACTGAGAAAAGGTAATTTTAGAACTGAAACTTTTATGATTATTACAAGACAGAGATTCTATCCTTCATATCTTTTTCGCTTAAATCTTCTAATGTATAAATATGTATATGGAAATAAAGATGACTCGATGCACTGTACTTTAACCCTTTCTTAGGTCGTGGGAAGTATGCTTCCCACCAAATTTATCAATCTTTGTATGAAATTATGGAGGTTGGCATAAGTTCTGACAAATTATTTTAGAAAGACAGAAACTTAAATGCTTCAGTTCTTTATCTTACACAAAATGATGTGTCTTGATTTTTTACTTAATTATTAATTAACCAAATTAATTCATCAAATTAAATTTATCTAATAAGCTAAATGAATCCCTTTTCTTATTCTAATTTCAAGCCTAAAAATATTTAAACATAATATGACTAGAAAATGACTGGCCCTTTAAAGGGTTAAATGATTATTAAAAGCGTCCTAGCATTTCAAAATAATTCTGAATTCCCATATAACTCAGAATGAACCCCTTTTTTTTATTAACCTTTAACTATGCAATTTTCTCTGTTATGTAATTAGATGGCATGTTCGGTTTTGAAAAGGCTTTGTCGTATTTCTTCAACCATTGAACATTTGAGATGCCCTTATGTTCTATTTAATTTATATATCGAATTATAACGTCAATTAATAACTTAATTTTAACATGTCCAGGCACCATATATAGAGATTAAAGCTTACTTACAAGTGTATTATTTTGAACTAAACTTTCTTATTTCTCTTCCTATATAAATCATATGAAATCATCTTTAAATGAAACTCCCAAAAATCTTCTTGAATAAAATAATCCTAATAATAAAAGTCTTGATACAAATCTACAATATTTATATATTCCATTTATTTTATTGTATATTAGTATATGTATTTCCATTTATTTT
>JAPMOR010023360.1:0-30514 GCA_026543865.1 Argiope aurantia | reverse complement strand
TTTCCATTTATTTTATTGTATATTAGTATATGTATACCCATTTATTTGAAAGCAATTACTTAACAATTTCTTTAAGCAGACATAAGTGAATAACCGAATCACAAGAAAAGAAATTCTTACGAGCAAATGAAACAGAGGTTCGACGATAGCAGCGGCATGAGGCTATGAGAAAGTAACCCACATTTTTCATCTTTTTCCACAAAAATTTTGGAGGGAATTATTTCGGAAAAAAAATTATACTATGTCTTAAAAATAAAAATGGATTCAGATTCATATATTATTCGGATTTCACACTAAAAATAAAAATGGATTATTGTTTCGATGATATCAATTTCATTTTTGTGTCCTTTTTCCTTTAGTTGCAATTCGTTTTTCAGAAAATTTAATATAAATGATTTTGAAATAAGATAATTTTTAAATATTTCTTTGTTGTCCTCTGCTGTAATGTTTTGAATTTCTCTTTCATTTTAATACATATGTTTTGAAAAGGGATTTGTATATTGTAGCATTTTTGTGTCTACTTAAAAAAACATTATACGTGAAAGGATTTTAATTCATAGTAACTCAAGATAATCAAGTGTGTTATATTATAAAGCGTAATAACGAATACATTTCAGTTTACGAATTTACCGAATAGCTTTCAAAATTATTTTTCCTTCCAAAGAGCTTGGCTCTGTTTGACCAGATAAGATTGTAGTTATCAACCGCGAAAGTGCTTGAACTAAGCACTGTAAAGAAAACACTCTTTGAGACTGATTGACATATTAGTGTATTTTTTCTTTAGACTTTAAATAGTTTTTTTTTTTTTTAAATTTTAAGCTTTTGATAAGCTTTATCGGTCGCACAAAAATAAAATTTCTCGCATATGCATTAGAGTGACTCTAACTTTTGAGTGCTATTTTTGCTATATATATCCGACATTAAATAAATTAAATGCTTGAGTTTTATTTTTAAAAAAAATTGAAATTAGTAGAAATTTCTTTATGAGCAAGTAAAGTAAATTCATGAAATATATTTGGAGACTGGATAAAAAATGAAAATTTTAAAATACAGATAAGTTCAACTTAGGTCAAGTACTGAAATGCTTTCTCTTGAGTAATTTGATGCGTAGAAAATTCGTATTCTCTTAACTATTTATCTGATTTGGTAAAAATTGTGAAACACGAATATATGTTTTTTTTGTTGTTGTTGAATCTTCTCAGAAAATGTTTGTTTCGTCTAATATAGTTATTTATGCCTTCCAACAAATGCCACTGTCAGATCTAAGCAAAATCTGGCATTAGAAGGGTTGCATCGCTCTGAAATGTGTGCAATTTTAGAAGATAAAATACTTATTTCTCTAATTCCTGGTTTCTTACACATTCATTTTTAAAATTTAGCTAAAAAAACGTTCTAAATTTTACTGAAAAAAAGTACAATTTCTATAAGTACAAAATACAATAAGTACAAAAGTACAAAAAAAAACACACCAGATTTATAATGTTTTCAATTGTGTTATTTTGAAGTTCCGCATTTTCAAATTGTTATTTTTGAAAAATCTTGTTTCATTATTGAAAACTTATTTGAAGTGTAAATATTTGGTGGTCTTGTGTACTTTAAATTCGTCCAAAGGGGGCAAATATTTTCCCGCTTGTGTTGTACTGAAGTTTGTAGTGCGAAGTACCAGCTTAGGTGTTATTGTCGTCATTTGACAACAGTTCAAAATTACGATGTCTATCCTAAAATAACCATCGAGTTGCTTTAAAGTGGGGTGTTTACATAACTAAACTAAATTGAACCAATCTGAAAATATTTATGGCTGCTTCTTTTTAGTTTTTCCACTTCTTGTGAAAAGCATTCTAATTTTTTTTTCTAATTTTGTTGAAAATATAATTTTAATATTTCACAAGAAAGTTTATTTTTATCATTAGGAGCTTGTTTATAATTATGTTATGAAAATTTCCTTGCAATTTTTTAAATATAAATGTTAATGTAACAACATAGCATAAAGGGAATTTTTATTTAGTGCTCATATCTGCGCTATGTTAAAAAACGATTGGTAAAGAAAGCTTTTTTTGTTGACAATAAAGATTTTGCAGCAAAGATTTTGATAAAATATCCCAAATTTTGGAAAAAATGTTAAATAATTCAGGTAAACAGAAAAAGTCAGCTATTTTTCGTTTCAAGTTTTCTTCAAGTTCTTCCTCGTTTTGATTGTATCATATCAGATGAAAGAGGCCTCTTGTGGTTTTGGATGTTTTTGTAGAAAATATCACGATTCAGTAATCAAAGAGGCACCATTTCTGCCTAAACGGAAATATTAATTTTTTTCGAGCTTGCCAGCGGCTTTACTGCAACCTAAATTATTTTTCTTTTCCACTTTGGTGACCAATAACTTAAATGAAAGTATGGGAAATGGATATCGTTATTTAGCCATATTATATAGCCATGGCTGCAAAATTATTGAAAGCCATATTATTTATAAAAGTTCATGTATTTATGTTTTTAAATGTTATTTTTTATAACATTACAACAATTATCAACTTTCGCAATAAAAAATATAATAATTTAATTATGAATTATTCTTGATGCTAAAATTATGTAAAATTTAGTAAATAACTCTTTAATGTGGGACTATTCCGAATTTATTTTTAATAATCATATTTTTCATACAATCATATTTTTCATGTGCTTCTGTATTTAACGAAGGTGAAAGCCTTTTTATTTGAAAGGGTTATATATAAAATAATTATTTGTTACGTTAAGTTTACATACTATGTGATTTTTTTCGATCGATAATGATTTCTTGAATTTAAGAGATTAAGTATTTTGATTCGAGATGCGAACATTTGTTCATGTACAGAAACAAATCATTGCATTAACAGGAGATATGATTAACTATTTGTAGCTGCTAAAAATCATTTATCAATAGGAATGATATTTCATACTTCTGGATCTGATAGAATGACAAATTTCTGAGCGCCATATTAAAGGTCTGAGAAACGGTATCGGATTACTAGGAAATAACTTCCTGTTTTAGCCTTTGAATTAAAAGTTAAAAAATTGCAAAGTTAAGTTCCAATCTTGAATAGCTATTTTATTCAATTAAACTGATAAACTGTCAATTCTTTTACATAAAGAAGGCTTCATTGGATATTTTAGATTTTTCTATTTGCATTAATTTTTGTTTTACATGTACGATACAGCAAAATACTTTTCACACATTTAAACTTGTAACAAAATAAATACCACTGCAAATGTTTAAACTAGTTTATTTTCTTGAACTTTCGCTGGTTATATGAATTCATTATGTTCGTCTTTATTTTTCATTCCGAATCAAACTGTTTAAAACTAATCCGATTTATTCATTTTTACTTATAATTGTCTTTTTATTTCCAACTTTAATATGAAAAAAAGCAACAAAAAATTAAAAACTCTTTAAACAAAACACAACTAATTTTAATTACAGAACTAATACTTTTAATAATTTAATACTAATAATTTAATACAACTAATTTTAATTACTGAACGAGATCAAATAAAGTTAATTTCGAAAAAGTGATTTTTAAAGGATTAAATCTTAACATATTTACCTAGGAATGAAAGATCCAACAAAAGCCCACAAGTACTTTGAATTAAGTTTTGTCATTAGTTAAATGACTACTTTATTATTATTTTATTCCTCGCGGAATGAGGAAGTCCTTCGTAACATCTTGTGCCAAAAAGAGCTTAGGGTTGTAAAGTGTTTTCTTAACGACGGCGGAATTGAGGGAAATAGTAAAATATTTGAACTTTGTATTTTACTTTGAATATTTCATATTCTTCTTGTGATTTCATTTATAACTTTACTTATATATTTTTGACTACTTTTTACATTTAAACTCAATTCACTTTTCTGGTAGGAAAAATTTGATTTTTCGTATTATACATTTTGCACACGAGTCTGCAAAATATTTTTCATAATGTAATATATTGAAATAATATACAGAATACATTTTAATATCATAATATCTTTCATATCATAAAATATTCACAATATTTTTTATCATAAATTCTGCATGTCTTTTGAGTTCAGATTTATTTGGTAAATTGAATCACCATATACCAATTTTAAGGTAGTTTATTTTTTAATGCATGGAATTAAAAAAAAATATGTGGTTAAAAAATATTGTGAATATTTGTAAAAAATTGTTTTCATAATTAGTTAAATCGTATTTCCTCTTCCAAGTATAACTTTGTGCTCAAATCAGCTATAGCAGTTTGGAGTTAGAACTAGCATGGTTGAGGAACATGATTCGGAGAAAAAAATATTGTGGTTTCTATTTTTCAGCTTTGCTTTTCATAGTTGTTGTTCAAAACCTGTTAATCCAATCTTCCTTTATTGATAAATGCATGGAGGAAGTAATGAAAATTTTTACTGATTTTTCTCGAAACGGAATAGAAATATGGACAAGTAACGCTGATAATCATACAGAAAGGCATTCTATCTTCAAATATTGGAATTAATTTATATTTTCAACTCAGTTATCGCTATGCTCTAGGGTCGTATTGACCAATAGAAAATGGCTCAGTTGTCCTTTATTATCCCTCAAGAATTCAGAGATTAGGATTCTATAAACTGTTGTTAGAATCAGCACCACTAATACATGTTTTATTGCTTATTTGGTAGATCACCATTCATTGAAGCATATTTTAATTTCAATATGTATTTATTATTATAATTTTGAATATATTTTTGTAATTATATATACATTAACAAATTTAGATTAAGGATTATATATATATATTAAAAATTTTAGATTAAAATATTTGTTTAAAATTTTATCAAAGATATCTTAATGAGTATCTAAGTAAATTATTTAAAATATGTGGAAATAATGAAAGGAAATGATAACAAAACAAAAGAGGATATGTTGCTTATCACATTTTAATATGGTATGAACTCTAACTTTATAAAATATGATATAAGTATATCAGAATTAGGTGCAGCTGGAAAGCTATTCATAAAATTGCTGTTGAATTTATGAAATTTATATAATATAATAAAACAATAACAAATGAATGAATAAAATGCAAAATGAATCGGTAAATGATATTTTCTTGATTAGTTTGTGAAATATATGATTTTTTGATGAGAATTTTTAAAAGCTTTAAAATACATTAAAAATTGCTTTATATATAGCTGTTTATATATGTGTGGTCTTGCATATAGTTATATATAATGAGGTTTTATATACAAAAAATGAATAATCATCTCAAAAAATAACACATGAGTGAATGACACAAGGAAATATTCTCCATGACATTATTGGACAGTTCCATACATTTCAATACATCCAGTTACATATATTGCCATAAACATGGCAGATTAATAGGATTTGCATTTTTTTTTTTTGCCATTTTTTTTCTTTGTAAATATTTTAACTTCATGTTACATTTTTATTTAAGAAGTTTGGCTATAATGGAATATCTTGTGAACAAAATAAATAGGAGAACATTTGTAGTTTTATTTAATGTTATCTAAGTAGCCAGTTGATATATTTTTCAATTTTTAAACGACAATAAACAACTATTTTACGACCCCCGATTTGAACTCCCATGTTTTAATACCATGAACCATAAACAAATGAGTGGGCTAATGTTCAAAAATATCGAACTCAATTAAAAATCTTAATTTATGAAATGTTAAAATTTAAATAAATATTATTTAATAAAATTCTTTTATTTAATCAATGTCAATCCCTGAGATATTTTAATATATTATTGTTTGAAAAATAATTTCCTCAATAATCTTAAGTAAAGTAATGCCACTTAATAAATTAATAAAAACCATAACTCGAATGACATCATAACATAATTCTCGAATAACATCATAAACAGTGCTCATACAAAATGTATTACCATTGGAAGTTAACATAATTCTTCAGTGCTCATACAAAATGTATTACATTGGAGGTTAACATAATACCTCAAAGCTGATGCAAAATGTATTACCATTGAAAAATAGATCTTATTTAATTAAATCAACTTTTGAAAACGTTCATATTAGAGTTTGGATACTTGTCGGAATTGAGCATTACTTATCCTTAAATTACGAAAATTGTAATGCTTAATATATATTCCAGTATCCACTTGAATTATTTTCGTAAATATAGAACAATAAATTATGCAGCTTAACGCGACAGTTGACATAATGTAATATTTCTATTTTTTAACCATTATTATAATGCCAGTCATTCGCCTGTTTCTAGAAATCCCTTTGCAACCATAATTCTTCCACTTAATTTACTTTATATTCATGACATGAGAATTCTTCCGCCTAATTAACATCATATTTAATGCAGGTGGGATATCTTTAATCATTTTTAATTAAGTAATTGATAAATTAGAATGGTTACATTTTCAAATATAATTGTAGTTTTATTGTAACGTCTACAACTGCCTGAAAACTTTCCTTTTAGACAACGGATTATTGCTAGTTAGTTAAGTGACCTAAATGTTCATATTTAAGCTGCTTTTGTATTTTAAAAATACATAGGAAGATTGCGGGGAAGCTAAATTTTCATATTCAGCTTCTTTTGTGTTTTAAATATGTATAGGAAAATAGTCAGGAAGTTAAATTTTGAAAAACTATTAAAAATTGATACTTTTCTGCTTTATATTTCTGTGAATCCAGCTAATTTTTAGCTTCATGTTTTATTGGATAACATTTTCAGTAATGAAGTTGCATATGATGCAATGCATTCATTGACGTGATATAATGTCGAATTTTAATTCTGACTCAATTTTTGAAGATAATTGCTATATCATTAAGCTTTGAAACTTTGCAGCTAATCCTATTATTATGCAAATATTATTTAATATGTATTTTAAGGGCAATTTATATAGTACAGTTGCAAGATTTAATTTGTTTAGACTTTAATTGTTGCAAAATTCTTATCTTGTATCAATATATTCGAAGGTTTTTTTTTTAATATTGTTTATTTTCTCTGCGCTTCAAAGATTTCTATGCTCGAAATTGTGGGAGTGGTTTCCTCAGAACTATCTCGCATATTCTCTAATAAAGATGAATTTTTGTTTTGACCGAATTTTTCCTCGCCCAATTGAAACCAAAATTTGATACAGAATTATAATTGCAGTCACAAAATTACATATCAAATTTATTAGATTTAAACCATTGCCTTTTTGAATAATCGAGTTTACATGTTGCTGAAAGTACAAACAAACAGACGATCAACCTCTTTTTGGATTTGCTTCAAAATTTGATAGATATCTATAGTATCGATGCTAAACCTGTGTACCGAATTTTATCCATCTAGCTCTCTTCATTTTATAGTTACCGTATTAACTTATAATCTATCAGCCAGATAGACAGACTTCCTCTGAATACATTTTACTCAAAATTAAGTTTGAAATCTTAAAAAATTGGCTTACATATACGAAATTTCATCCATATAGCTGGAAGCGTTTTTGAGTTATCTCTTTCACGGACAGACAGTGTAATGTCTTGATCTAGACTAAAAATAAAGAAGCATAATTTTCCGACAATGCTTTATTTTGCAGCCCAAAAGTACAACTTGTTCTAATTTTGGTTAAATAAATAGTTATTTACACCGGTTGTAGGAAACAACAGTCGAAGTCTTGAAACTCAGTTGGTTCTCGGACTCTGAACTCGTGGGCGTAGTCCGACAGTCTGCCTGCAATTCGTTTCTTCTCTTCCCTAAAAAAAAAGTCTCCGCACTTTATTTTGGCGACAATCTCCGCCTCTTAATTTACATTGGTCATTTGAGCTCTCTTTCGGCCAATCGGGGTTCAGCAATATGCTCTCTCAGTGGCGCCAGTTGGTCGTGGTAAGGTCCTTTGTGTGATGCCCCTTTCATAACTAATTATTCTGGAACACGGAGTTATCATAGTCCTTTCACAATGAGAAACATTTAGCATCCAGATGTTTGGACATCCCTTTCTCTTTGAAGGTACTCTCAATACCTCTTGGACGAGAAATTCCACATGTGGTCTTTCATTGCATTGTTAATGAACAAATGCGAGACCACCCAGGTGAAAAGATCCACCTCGAGGCTATCTCGAGGCTATATCGAGACGACACAGCTGGCTATAAATGTCTTATCAGTACTGGGAAACGGGGAATGTTACAACAGACAGACAGATACTGTCTGTTTGAGAAATGAATTTTTCAGGAGTTCTATAATGAAAATTCATCAAATTCTCGAGTTAAAAAATTTTACGGTTACGATTCTTCCGCTAAACTTCGCATATGAGAAAGTAAAAATGACAATTTTGGAATTATATTTATGAATACAGTCACTCAGAAATGGTATGAATTTGGCGAATAAATTTCAGGAAGAAGTCTTTATATGTACATTTTATTTTATCAAAACTATCAATGTGTATGTATGCCCGTCTGTCTGTAAACAAACATAATATCTCTATTATGAAAGATGGATGAAATTTTGTTAATGTTTTATCGCTAAACTTGTAGATTTATGTCAGATTTTATACCAAAAACGAAAACATATTAAATAATATTGGTTTATTCTGTATGCGCATATATAAACATAAATTTAAAACCTTTGTCAATTAGTAACATGATAAAATAATACTGTAATCGTATAACTTACAAAAACAAGTTTTTCCATCGTGATTCTTCTGACATAATAAATTTTATTATTTTAAAGTAAAGAGAAGTGCAAGGAGACACAACAAAACCTTTGAGCATTAAAGGATTTGGTATAAAGACAAAAGAATTATTTTCTTAATGTTCCCTTAAGGAGATAATGGATTTTAAAATCAACAAAAATGGACGAAAACGTGAAATTTTCTTTTTGTTTCATCACAGAAAAAAAAATGCTTGTATTCGACTAAACCAGCATTATAAATTGTATTGCTCAATAAAAATGAACATCTGAAGGACCTAGAGAAGATAAAAGCACAATTTAATGGCTTTTTTCGAAATGATGTTCGATTTAGATTTAAATATCTTTAAAATGTTCCTGGTGTCTTAATTTTTGGGGAATTTGCATAAAATTGATAATGAAAATTTCGGTTAAACATTAAAAGAAAGTTTTTATGTTTAAAGCTTTTTAAGTTTATTTTATGTTTAATGTTTATGTATTTTATGTTTAAAGCTTTTCTAGATAATTAAAAATGAATTTTAATACCGAAAAGCATGTAATTATTATGAAAATTCAATGCGTGTGTATAAAAATATGTCTAATAAATGAATATTTTATTGAAATTATAAAATCGTATAAAATTTAGTTTCAAATAAATTTATATTAGATATTAAGGAAAAAATAATGAGAAAAAAAAATTAAAACTAAATTACTTGGGATATTTTGAAAATTATATATCTTTTAAGTTTTTAAAAATAATATATTTCGATTTAGAATTTTTAAAAATAGATATTTGAAACACTTATATTTTAATATATATGAAAAAATTCATAGCCTTAAATAAATAATTTGCAATAATGTTTAATGGAATCCATAGTCCTTTTAACGACTTCATTACATTAGCATAGAGAATCACTCCCTTAACGGGGGAGTGATCCCTTCTGAATGGGACATGATATTATGATGTTCCATTTATGATGTTCTCCTTAAAAAATAGCACATTGTTTTTTGTGGTGTACTCTTAGATGACACTGAAGTTGGGGGCATCTATACTCTTGGAGCATCTGTACTCTCATACTCTCTTTCCATTCGTTATGTTATTGCTTAGCTACAAAATTTCCCATAGTAAAATATAAAATATGTTTCAATTTTTATTTAAAACATTATGTTTCCAAAAATTAACTAGATGAATGGATTTTCGGAAAAAAATATTTGACATGCAAATCAGTCGCATTACATTATCAGGCAAATACCGGGATGATTTATTCAATTTTTGTATTTGGACATCTTAAATAAACCGTCCGATCGTATGAAAATAAACAGTGCTCCGTTCAGCAATTTCATTTATTAACCCCCTCCCATAAAAAACGGGATTAGGTTTTTTCATTCTATTACAAAAATATCTAGATGATGAATTTAAATTATTTCATTAAATCATTGAAATAATGGTGGCATCGGACTTATAAAATTTGGTTTGTGTAAAAGCATTTCTATAGTTATGTACTGATATAAAAATAGAATCAATACTTCGCCATCCTATTTAGTCGTGGGGACATTTGAAGTAAATCGTCCGACCATATGAAATTAACCCGCTTTCCGTCCAGCAGCTTTGTATTTCGTAATTAATGAGTGTTTGGCGTAACATGACTATATCTTATCCTTGTGCCATAAAAACTTACAAACCAACCAACCAACTGATCGTCCAGCAGTTTCACTTATTTAATTTACTTGCTCCCTAATTTAAAATGGGAAACGGAGGATTACGTTTTTTTTTTCTTTCCGTAATGAAGAAACTGTTTAGTGTGCAACAAATTTAAAGTAATGTGAGAATTCTTAGTATTTGCAATACACTAAATATATTTGAAAGCATAACATGAGCCTGAGTTGTAGTGACTGGGAAGTAAAAAGGGTATAGATGTGCCAGGAACTTATTTTATGGAGAGTCATGGAAGCAATATCATTACTGCATTCCACCACTTTTTGAAATGCATTTCTACCACTTTTCCAATTTGACGGAAGGGGGGAGGAGAGAAATACTCTTTGAATCGGATACAATGTACTTTTCTTATGATACTGACAAATTTATCGAATTTCAAAAAATGGCAGATAATTCGCATCAAGGAGTATATGGCGATGTCAATAGCACTACGCATATATAGAAAGAAAAAAAAATTGATGGAACTAACTACTATTATATGGAGGGTGTTTTTCTTGTTGGTGTGATACTACTGTTTTAAGGCAAACTCTACTCTAAAAACAGTTCAGAATACGAAATTCCGAATTATGTTTCATATTTCAGCGGAAAAAGTACTGTTAACAGGAGTTTGAGATTAATCCTGAGCTAACAACAAGATTTAAATACTTTAAAAAGTCAAAATATATAATGCATGCACAAATTATGCATTTCATCACAGAGAAACGTTTTTAGAGCTTCATAAATCTGTACATCATTCGTGAGCTAAAGGTCGTGATCTTAGCTCCTAAGACAAAAATTGCTTGATAAACTATAGCTTGCTTCTAACTATTTTCTACGACGATAACTGATTTATTGACTCAATTTATCGTCTGCATTATATCTTGGAAAGAAAAATAAGGTACAGAAAGACGCTGTTTGGTCTTATCACCGAAGGAGCGTAGAACACAGCTCTTCAGTGAAAGACAAATAATACGTTCATGAAATCGATATCTGGGCATTCCAGTTAAGAGAGGTTGGAGAAAATAAGAAAGAATAAGTCCATGAAAAACCACGAATAACTCTGGGGAATTTGAAAGATATTAGAAATATTTATTACTTTATTTGATTTACAATGTATTTACTGTATGTAAGCTAAATAATGCAAAAGCAAAATCATTCTTATTTTGTTTGAATGAGTATTGATGAATATAGATGCTCTGACATTTTTCTGTTTTATTTGGAGAGAATGCAACTTTTTAATAAAATTACTGCAGAGGATATGGACTCTATTATGTAATCTAATAGTGAATTTTTGTATCTGTTCAGACAACCAAATTTTTGCTACAAGAATTTTTAGAGTAAGAAACCAGGAAAAATTAACAGTTCTAACATCAGATAAATAGCACTATGTAATAATAATAATAAAAAAAATGACAGCATGAAAATTTCATGACACAGTTCTGCATACTTCTTTTTAATTTAATATGAAGTTAATGCAGGCACACAACTTGGAGCAAGTCGTCTGTTTTCAGATTTAATATTTCAGGTATACCAGATTGCCATATAGAAATGAATTAATTCTGATATGAATTTAAAAATGATTTAAATATTGGCACTGCAGACTGCTTTTCAGATTTTAATAATTAAATTTTAATAAAAACAGTTGCTAATGCCATTTGAAAGAAACAGCTTGTATGCTTCATTGTGTGTATTTCATTACCATTGCTTTGCTACAAAAATACAATTTATGCTTATTCTTTGTCAATGTAAAAGTATAAAAGCGTGTGAAAAAAATGTCTGCACGAAACATTAACATATTTTTTTCTGTTTCCTTTATCTAAAATTAGTTTCCTAAATGTTTGAAAAAAATCTGAAACTTCAATTTGAATTAAAATTACCATCTTTCAATGAGGGAAAAAGAAAGGAAAAAAAATGGATGCAGTTTTTCTTATTTAATGGAATATTAATCTCTGTAGTAAAAGAATTTTCTTTGCTCTTTATGATCGCAACGTATTATCAAAAATTTAAAAAGCTTTTTTTTTTTTTTGTGTGTGTGTGTGTGTATGGATAATTTAAAATGTGGACATATGCTCAATATTTCAAGATTTTAAAAATAAAATTAAAAGAAAAACGTTTTTTTTTTCTCATGTTTATGTACTCAAAAACCTGGTATAAATTTGTTATGCTGAAATAAAATATCTGTACATATATTTTTTATATTATATATTTCGTTGTGCATCTTTTTTGTCTTATATGTAAAACAGGATAATTTTTAATTCTTTTAATGCTATGCGAAATATGACTAATCATAATTTTGGCTATAGAAAGAGATTTTAAACCCGATATTTCTAAAAATGAATATCACTTTAAAATTATCCATTTCCGCAAGACATAATCGAAGACTTTTATTCAATTGTAAAGGATTTATCTATTCAATTCTCAAATTTTCTTTTTATCTTCTTGGTCTAAATCTGCTATATTATTTTTTAAATTTTTTTTTGTCCAATTTAAAGATTTGTCTCTTTAAACTCTTTTTTTTCCCACGGTTCTCTTTTTATTTTTTAAATATTTCCCCTTTAATCATGCTGCACATTAACTCTCTCTAAGCTTTATATTTTTCTGAAATGTTCATGGAACATTTACGGCACCGTGCCATTCCATTTTAATCTTTCCTTTCATTTTTATATCTTTGTCATTTAATAAAATCTCCGACCGTAGGAATTTTAATTGTTAATTTCGTGTCCTTTTAAATATTTTATTTTGATTCACTGTAATACGATTATTCTAATCACCTGATCAAAGTTCCTAATTAAATAATTTATTAATTAAGTGGATTTAGACATACTTAAGATTCAGTGAATACATATTACTTATTCTTGGTGTATATTCCATGACTTTATTAGAAAAAAAAATGTTCTAATAAATAATCATATAACCTTGATTTCTTTGTTTAAAGATTCAATACCGACAATAAAATTGATTTCCAGAAATACAATAAAAAGAAACTGGAATTTAAAAATAGACTAAATTTATTTCCTAAATGTTTGATTCTAAAACAGGTCTGTATACAAAATTTTCAAACACTGGTGCAGGGCACATGCATTCTTTAGACTCATTACACAACAGAAATAACTGAACGTCGTAGGAACTGCACGTGATCTAGCAAAATCTCGTAAGGAGTAGACAACCTAGCAATAAAGAAGTATGTTTGTGCACAGGAGGAAAAAGAAACCGGCACTTCATTAGCCAATCGACATATCCACAATTCTACTAAAAAAAAGTAGCTATATAAAAGGCATATTGTTATGAAAATTCTTATGGTGGGTGAAGGGTGATAAAATCCAACAAGTTCCATAATGGGTAAAGCTGCTTTATTCCCCAAGAAAACACGAAACAAAGATAGTAAAACATAGTATACACATATGTGAACACAGCACGTGAAGAAATTAACAACATGGGGAAAATTATAAATTGTTATTATACAACAGCAATTAGAAATAATGTTCTCTTTCTTCCTTTAACATTTCTAAGAGAAAACTGACACTTGTGTGAGTGCCTCTGTTTATATATTCTCCATGATAGGGTATTGAATTTTCTAGAAAAATCTCAGATTCTGGCTCCTAATAGAAATATCATCACAGTTTTTTTTATTATTTTTTTATTTTTGTAATCACAAATTTTCATCACCAAGTGAGGGATCATCTGACATCTATCAAAATATGACATCAATTAAAAATATCTGCTAATCTTTCTTTCCGATTAAGAAATTATATTCATACGAAAATATTATTATATTAAATATTATTATTTTGTAACAATAAGTATACTAAAGAGCACAGTAACATTAAGAGTTAACTATTAAAAGTGTAAGTATTATTAATACAAAGACACAATCTATGTATTGCCAATTTCATTTAGAGATTTTTATCACAAAATAGCATTGTTTTGTTCTTTTGAACCGAACAACTAGTTACTTTTTTTTTCTCCTTTAAACATCTTTACAGAATTGATTCTACACTTTTTAAAGCAAATCCTACTTATCCAACTTTAAGACAAAGAAAAACTTGAAATACTTTTTAGAAGTTTCACAATCCAAAGACTCTGTTAAAATATTTAAGCTTATTTTATAGATTGCATTTTTTTTTCTTCAGTTTTCTGAAAGACCTCACCCATCCAAATATAACACAGAATTCTTCAAATAAATTGCTTCCAGTAAACCGTGCGAAAGCTCCTCCTTTTTCAATATGATGCAAAAATACTCGAATATTTCTCTGACAAATTGCGGTCATAGGAATTGGTAGCCTTTTATATTTCTCGTCTAAAGCCACCTATTTATTTCTCTAAAGTTCACATATCCTGATCTTTAGATGGGATATCAAATTTCTCAACATCTTTATTTTGATGGCGAAATCGAATGGAAATATTTGTCTGTGAAAGTGCTTTCTTGGAATAAAGTAAAGACTGCTCTTTTTGGTTTCTTTGGACCTTGAGTGTAAAGTTGGAATGTAATACTTTTTGCTTGAATTTATTATTTAATTTGTTTCTTTATCTTATAATCGAACTGTACTAAATTCAGTATTTTAAAAAGTCGATATATTTGGAGGAATAAAAAAGAAATAATTGTTTAAAAACTTCATGCAATTATTTCTTGAGTGAAAAAGTGTAGTAAAAGTTGCAGTAATATTACTAAAATTGTACTAAAGTATTAATAAAGTTATACTAAATTATTATCAATGTTAAGAATAAATAACAATTTTTACTTTACAAATGAAGATGATCTTCTCCAAGAAACATTATTAATTTTAATAAGAATTTTAATTATAAATTATTTCTCCTGTTCGATTTTCACATAAAAATTGATTCATAAAATTTTTTTTTTGAGACTTTCACTTGAGACTTCACTTTTGATTAATTAATATTGACGAATAAATTAAATATTCAAGAACCATCTGAATTCATAACGCTTCGCTACTCTCGCTAGTATTTATATATTATTTGCTATTATTGGATAAAGAGACGCATGAAAATTGAGATGACATTTTCAAAAAATAAGTCATATAATTCTATGAATTTAATTTCCGTTGCAATGCATTTAAATAGACAAAAGGCAATTGCGATCATGTAAATATATTCTCAGTTCTTCCTTCTCCCTGAAGTATTTATTGAAATAGCGACTTCAACTATATTCATTTTATTCATTTGAATTCCAGTTTAGAAATATTTGTGATTTATGAAATTGTAACTTGTTTAAATAATATTTTTATGAATTAAACTATCCAATTGATTTGGGTAAAAAAGATATATTGTATTTAAAAAGTCAGTTATTAGATTTCAGAAAAAAATTAGCATTTCAATTGCTGGAGCCAGTCTTTATTAAAAGGAATATAATTGTTAAACGGAAACAATATTACTAAAATTTTAAATTAAGGTGTGCGAAAATCCGGGACAAAATCAAATATTGATAACTTGAACTGGATTGAAAATATTTTTTTGCGTTTGTCCGGAATTTTACTTAGAAAGAAGTAAATCGTAATAAAATAGATTTAAATTTTAAATGTTAGCTTATAAATTAATTTTACCATACATTTTATTTAATTGATTTAAAATGAAATAATTAGCTTTTCCAAACCAAACTTTGCATATAAAAGTGACTATATAACTCAGTTTAATCGGAACTTTTTCGATTTTATTTTTTGGACGGGGTGCTCTGTTAGAAAAATAAATGTAAATTAGAAAAGTTTCACTTACGCATTTTTTTCCCAAGTAAAATATTATGAAACACCGTATTCACATTACCGGCATTTTGGTGTATAAAGTAGGTACATTTCAAATAATTATACTATCATAATTGAAACGTCTAACATTAATTTTTTTTTCATAATTTTTTTCTAAATAGATTTCGCATCCCACTTTTAATTTAAGACAGGCGAGATATTTTGACCCTTTAAAAATATCATTTTTTTTCTAAAGTTAACTTAATAGGGTGCAGTTCGCAGATTCCGGAAATGTGTATATCTTTAGAGATTTTCGAGGAGTGAATAATTAAAAAGATTATAACTTTAAAGTTTATAAATTAATAGAGCTGGAAAGAAAAAAATATATGAAATTTTGCTTTATTAAGACATGTTTTATTTTTCGAAGTTTAAATATATGTATATAATTTTTTTCTTTGGATTGATATGAAAATGTGTGCATTGTTATTTAAATTACACATATATTCAATCTATTTTTATTTATTTTGGGTCTATATTTTTAGATATTGTTTTTAATTGAAAATGTGACGTATTCCTCAATTATATGATATTCAATATGTTTTAAAAATAATCTAATAACACGATTAAGTAATGAAAAATGCAATTTTCATTTCTATTATATGCTTCTTGCATTTTATTTTCCTCAAAATACGAAATATATATTCGAACATATAAATTTTAGCTTCTTACACATTTCATAAACAATCTGTATCAATATTTTCGAAAGGCAGATTGATAATCGTATAACTTGATATAAATATGAGAGCGGCAATTTAAATTATTACTAAACTACATTCATGGAAAAAAGCTTTAATATTATTATATTTATTTAATTTAAATATATGATATTTAATATCATATTATATAATACGAGTGGCAAGATGAGAAATGTTAATCCATTGACTAGCATAAATAAAATAATACTTAAATACTTAAGTAATAGGCAACATTAATCTATTAATTAATAATAGCAACTTGAGTATATGAAAATGAAAATAATCTCACTGAAACTATTGAGTTTTTACTTAAATGTTATGCTAATTCAGAATTTTTGTTTGAGCATTCTATCTTTTTTTTTTTTTTTGATTTTTTTAAAAAAATTTTTATCGCAGAAACATTTTCCGGTTTCTTTCTTTCTTTTTTTTTTTTCTTTTAAATTGATAGAAGTATACAAATATTTTATTGGGTTTTTTTTATGAATGAAAGTATCTTATAATAATAACTACAGACAACAATAGTGCAATAGTATAAATTGCATCCTATAATAGGAGATATAGTATTATATTTCGTTCAGTTTCTTTAATTGTAAGATGGTATTGAATTTGTGATATAAGATCGCATTTACCGACTGCAGACGGGTAATGTTCCTCCCTCCAAGAAAAACTGCCAGTCAGCAAGATATAATCGCTCGCTAGACTGTAACGCAGGGTCGGTGAATGATAACTGTAATATGATCATTCCGCCGGTAGCCTTCCTATTCGGTATGACAGCTACTGCAACAAGATATCCACGGAATCTCCCGGTGGTTGTCAGACGCTCTTGCTTTCTTCCACGAAAGCTGGCAATTAATAACAACCGTGCATGTGGATTTTTGGAAATTCCCTCCTACGGAATCGAACAAAAGGGGATTGTCGTAAACAATTCATGGCGTGGACCGTGGTTCCGCCCCCTGTGTTCGTGCTCCTGCAGTGGGGAGATAAATACAGCACTGTGATTGATGTAGTGAAGGGGAATTGAAGTTTTAGTTGAGACTGGAGATTAATGCTGCCATTATTTACCTGTTTGTTTATTTTTTATTCGTTTGCGAGTCAATTCGTTACATGGAATAATCTTGTCTTCACACACATAGACATATGTATATATATATATAGTTGTAGTAAAGCTTTCATGAATGTAGTTTAATAATTAAAATTTAACTCGGGGTTTATATAAATTTATACGATTTTTAATCTGAATTTATTTTGTTAAATATTGTAAAAAATGTTTTAAAATATGTAAGAGGCTTAATTTTACATGTACGAATTTATATCCCCTTCTCTATTTTTTCCCCCTCGTATTTTGAGTCAAAAAAATTTAATGTATTTAATATTACAAGAGTCAGAAATTAGAATTTAAAATTATCGTTATAGTTGTTATTGTTTGATCGTGCTATTGGAAAATCATTTTTATTTCACAGTCTGAAAAAGTTATGCTAGTCTGGTTGATAAGGAAGGGGTGAGTGGTATTTTTAGGTGTTTTTTTTTAATGCAATGTCGGAAGTTAATATTAAATTGACAAAATATTATTTACTAAACATGTTTTATCTAAAATAAAACAGTTTATTTCATTTAATGAAGCTAAATGCCAAAAACTTTAAATTTTTTAAGCTGAATTCAGAAGCTGAGATTGTCCAGTTGTGTATGTTGATTATCATTATCCAAACAACATTTAATTTTAAAAAATGACTGCCTTAATCTCCTTAGATCTTTCTGAGTTTCATGTTAATTCTGAAATATATTTCAAGGAAATAACGAGGTAGGTTTTATTTAAAATCTGTTAAATAGAGATATTTAATTTTCTTATATGAAGAAAACAAGCATCCTCTACTAATGTCATAATTTCCCATAATATTTGAAAATGTTACAATGTTTTTAAATCAATCGTACATTTTTATGAGTTTCACTAAAGCTGTTCAGATTTTCCCTGCTTTGGGAAGGGGTCCAAAATTACAAGACAAGGCACTAGTTGATGAGTAGTTGTACGGAAGTCATAATTTGGAATAAAAAAAGAAAGGAAAATAAACAACTAAAATTGGAACGATAAAAAATGTATGCATAAAATTTAAAACCATTATATCAGTTATTTTAAAACCATTATATCAGTTATTTATTCAGGAAATTTCATGAAAAGAACTCTGAGGAATTATTTATTAATATGTCAGCTAAATATCCTTACTCATATTTCATTTTTTGCCTTAAGTCCGATCCATTTTGCTATTATTAGAGGAATCATATGCATAATAAAGATTCAAAATAAGAATTTTTCAGAAATTAACAAATTTAAAACATAAATTTTGATAATCGTATATCAAACGCCACCGTGTGTTGCGAAATGTAGCAAGTTAATCATTTGAGAGGCAAAAGAGTAAGTATCTACAGCCATAAGCTAAATTTTATAAGAAAGCACAGTTAATAAAAAGAAATTAATCAAAAATATTTATATTTTAATGAGCGTTATAATTCAAATGATTTTAAAAGAACTTATTGATGCCATGAATTTATATAATATTACCATTTGAATAAATTATTAATGAGAAGTATTCAAGAAAATCTCGAACATTCTTTTCAAATTTGGAGCAACTTGTAGTAGCTTTTCTTAAACCATAATATTTTGGTTGTTTTAATTGCGAGCAATTTTCTTGAATAATTTCTCAAATAATTTTACGAATTGGTTCGAGTTTTACTTTGTTTCTAACAACATATGATGATTACATTTTTCATTTTCTTCCTCTGAAAGACATTCGTATTTTTAGTCTTGTTTTCTCTTCGGAATTTTCGAATTAATATGAATGTCAGGAAATGGAGGCAATATCTTAATTGAAGCCTTGATGAATCGTCTCGTCGCCTTGCGTCATTTCTCATCAAGAATTTTTCTCGCTCGCACCACGCCAGAAAAGGAAACTTTTAGCAGATCTCGGTTCACGTAATATCGCGCTACATAAAATTTGGAATGTTCTTTATTTTCATTTCTCTCGTAAAATCACGTCCAATTATCTGTGGAATCGGGTGATACTGTAATAGAAAAAATTTGAAAAAGCGCATAAATCAACACATAAAGCTTTTAAATAATTTTTAATTTAAAATACAGTACTTTGACATTCAATTAATACTTATTAAACATCTGACTTTTGTACTTACAAGTTTTTTTGGTTTAATTTATTAAAAAGAAACTGGCCGGAGTGGATTGGGGGAAAATTTCTTGTATATTCTCTAATAAGTGTACTTGTATATTATTAATATTTACATCACTGGGGAATAAAAGTTACGAATGTGTTAAAATTTAGTTTTCAGTGATTTTTTTAACGATTAATCACTGAAATGCAGTTAATATATTTATCAGAAAACTGAATGTGTATTTTGGATGCCACTTTTTTTCCGTCCGTTTGAAACCAAAATTCAACACATATTTACAATTGTAGTCTCAAAATCTATATATTATATAGTCGCTTTATGTATATATTTAAAGCAATGAATTGTGATAATTGTTTAAAGCAATAAAAAAAAACTTTTTTGTGCCATCGCTTTTACGTGTTGATGAAATTACAGAACTGACAAATGATCAAAATCTTGTCGGATTTGGTTTCAAATTTGATACTTATCCACACATTTTATGTTAGATATGCGTTGGAAATTACATACATCTAGCTTTTTACTTTCTGCATTTATCGTGTTCATTAAATTGTGGACATATATTATCGTGTTCATTAAATTGGTTTGGCAACCTTCATCCGAATGGCGTTCGTTTAAACTTTGATAGAAATCTATAGATTAGGAGTCGAGACCATATGCGAAATTTCAGACATATTTCTCAAAGCACTTTTGATTTATTATTTTCACACACAGATATAAATTCAAAAATGTTTTTGTCGAATTTTCAGAGGTTTAAGATGTTCAGATCCTTGAAATTCTTCATTTCATTTTTTTTCAACGATTACAATACTTTAAATAACTATAAAATAATTTTATGTTATTATGATAAAACACCTCTTTTATTTTTCATTTTCTCCTACTTCACAACTGATGTTTATTTAACAAGAATTTAATCTAGACAGCGAATAATACGCCCATGACAATATATATATTTAATATTTATAAAATGGAGAAATTATAATAATATTCGAAAAATATAAAATCGTTTTTTATCATAAATTCTGATATTTTCTAGAGATTATTGCTGCGAGTAAAGGCAAAGGTATATACTTATGTACGTTTATCTATCACGGTACTGTTGCTGTGCTTATTACTAATGCAATACTTCATCCAGCTGAATGAGTTTTTTTTTTAATAGTAGCTATTTGTGTCTAAGTACCGTAGTTTTGTACCCAGCCCTTTAAAAGGATTGAGTGGATTTTAGTTCTCGTTTTCCTTCCTTGCATTACAACACTACGCAAAAAAGTGACATATTTGCCATGATTTTTTTATGATGTTACTATTTCTGCTAAGTAGAGATATCAATATTGAATTTACTTTCCTCTGCATTACATTCATATAGAAAGAAATTTTATTTTTTTTGCTTACTACGTATATTTGAAATATGGCATCCATGGTTATTTTAAAATACATTTCAAAATCCATTTAAAATAATGCAAAGTGTTGTGGCTGCAATTAAAAATAAATTTGAAGAAATATAGAAATAGCTTGGCTGCGAAACTAATATCATTAATCATAATATCATAAATGGTTATTTTTTATAATTTAAAATTGTTATAAAAGTAAATCTTTTGTAAAATAGCTTTACAAATTATTGGCAAGGCATATCAAATTACAATAACGAAATCCCAATAAGAAAGGTAAGTCAGTTTCGGGTTTCATTATATTTTTAAACGCTTTTAATTATCTTGGAATTTATTATGAGAAAATGTGATTCTATTATAAAATTTTATCCCACCTTCTGATACTTAGTCAAAAAATTCTGAACATTTCTATGCTCCCATTGACAGTTTATTGGTTTAATGTTTTCAGAACTTAAATGAAACGAATCGATTCAATAATGATTTAAGTTGGATTTCATACAAACATTACAAACTGATAATGAGTTTCTAGAAAAAAAATTAAATCGCATAATGTTTATAGCAATAAATTAAAAGCAAAAAATAATTATAATGAAAAATTTATACTTGAGTGTTTTTTAACCCTTTCGTGGGTCTTGGAAAGATTACTTCCCACCTACATGATTTTACAAAATACACTTATGGGGAACACAAAGGGGCAAGAAAAAAAGGGACCGGCTACATGTGTGCAGAATGTGAAGCACCCTTGTGAGTTGTAACATGCTTCTCATCTTTTCATGGCAAATAACCATCATTAATTTTAATTTTCTTTGTGACTGTAAACGATTCCTTGGGAAATATACTTTCCACCCCTGGAACTTAAATGTAAACACAAAATTTGGCAAAATTAAATATATTTCCTTAGATGTTATTATTTAATTATTAATAAAACATAAAAAAGGGTGGATATTCAAAAGAGAAATAAATGACCCACGAAAGTGTTAAAAGTGTGCTTTACATTCCTTTTTATTATTGCTAATGGAGAAAATTTTGTTTTGTAACATTTTTTTTTAAATATTTTTCTCTTTGTTCTACTTTGATACTTTATGTAACCGAGTCGAAGTAAAGCACTCACAATTAATTATTTTAATCTTTTACCTACTGTATCTAATTTGAATTCTTTAAAAATATTTTTCTGTTTGTTACTAATACTAAAATTCATATGTTTTGATATGGCACGTTAATCTTATTAATTTACCTTTTCAATTGTCTTGAATACATATTTAATGAGCTGTTCTTTTATTTATAGTTTTTGAAAGTAAAAAAGAAAGCATTTAAAATGTTTAAAATTATAAAACTACTACGCTTTTGCAAACGTATTAAGACTCTTTATCGCTCATTCTGAAATACAGTTCAATTTAGATGAATAAATAATTTCAAAATGAGTTCTTAAACCATGTTTGTACATTTCCCTGCGAATACGCAAGCCCAACTGATACTCCACAATTGAATTTCTTTATTATTTTAGAAAAATTGAAGCTATTTATTTTATATCCAATGATGCATAAAGGGAGGTAAGCATAATGTAACCGTCAAAAAGTAAGCCAATACAACTGTTTATTTTACGAAACACTGCGCTAACAAGAGTCAGCGTGCCTTGACCGTCCGTTGATACAATAGGTTGCCAGCCATTAGTTAGTGGTGCTATAGTTGAATTATTAATCATTACTCGTAACATAAGTTGTGTATTAAGTTAAGTTTATTTTCTTCAAGGCAGCTTTGTGAAGATTACTTTGGGTCGATCTTCCTAATTTAAGTGGTGGGGAAAAAAGGTGAAAAAAACACTTCAAATTGACGTGTCTCTTGACTAAGAGAAAATTTGATCTCGGCTATATAATGTGCATCATGCTCTTGTTAATGGCGGATATTTCTTGGAGACGAATATCGAATGCGTGACCTTCTGTTCATAAAACCGTGACTCTGCCAAATGTGGCTCTCAAATCGACACTTTTTTGAAATTCCTTCGAAATTAATGTAACAATTTTAAACGATCAATTCTTGCACGTCTCGGAAATGTCTTTAACGATTTGCGCACGCACGCACACACACACGCATTTTTTATAACTAAATATTAGAGTCTTCTTCTATCTGCTCTCATGTTGGCAGTGTCATATAGCGTCATCTCCTAAATTTGTGTAGTACTTGAATTGTGCCCTAAGATGATAACCTACTGGTTTCTCAAAATTTTGTGAGGTGGCCCTAACTCAACATTTTGTGAGATGGCAAATACGAATACATTCGGCTCACTAAAGCAATTATTGTGTTATTCAATTCCAATAACATGTTCATTCTTGGTTTTTTTAAATCAAATGACCAGTTTATATGTAGATAAGATTGTAAAATATCCATATGTAATGAGTATGGATTCGTATCTAAATATTTTCTTCAAAAGAAACACGATTTTACAAAGAGAAAAAAAAAAAGAAGAAGAAGAAAGAAAAAGCTGCCGAATGAAGCTCGATCTTCCAGTTAATATCATGTAAATCCTTAAAAAATATTAAATCTATCATCACACATTTGACATTTGTTTTAACTTTTGTCTTGAGAAATGCAAATTCTGCATCAGCAGACTTTTTACTTATACTTACTATTACACTGGTAAATTATTAGAATGATACTTCCTCTTACATATATCTCATCTGTGTCAGCTGAAAACATTTTTCGCATAGTTTTAAAGTTAGCTAATAATATTTAATCTTCTTATGTATGTTGGAAATATGATAATTCCAAAAATATCCATATGTAATGATGTTGGAAGTTAAGGACAACCCTTATCTTCTAATGACTTGAAAACGAGGAAAATTCTTACATTATTATTGTTAAAAAAGAAAGGTATCAATATATAATGTTTTAATTTTTCCTCTGTCCATAATCTAAGGCTTAAAACTTCAACATCGCTCATCTAAGCTGTTGAGTCTGTAATTCCTCTGTAAACTTTAATTTTCTTCTAGCATCACTGCGTATACAATAAAATTACTGATGATGAAAAATATAAGATTTATTAATTCCAAGATTAATCAAAGAACAATAGATGTTTTTCCTAACGATTTAAAAAGAATAAGAAAATTTTTCTTATTTCTTCTACAAAACCTTTTATAATAGAATTTGTGAAATCGCAGTAGCAAGTTAATGGTTTAGTAAGTTATATTATATCTCGTTGTACTTGAATTTACAATTGTATAATTGCTACACAGTCTTCTGTATGATTATATTTTTATTATAAAAGATAATGCTTTATGAATAATCATGTAATGTTCTCTTTCTACAATATTTAACATCAATGTAGATTTCGATTTTTTAAAAAAATTGCAAAATTCTTGTAAGCAGTGCTGTTTCCAAGCCGTAGACTTTAGCTTGACTGCCTCAGTTATTTCGATTCGCTTTTTGATCTGATTGTGCTGGTCTTTCATAACAAAAGAGCAACGATCGCCGAGTTCTTTGGCCGCTTATTAGATTAAATGTTTTTCCGCTTAATTTATGTGTTCTTATATGTCAGCCAATTATATTTTTTTCTGTTCTTTATGTATTGTTATCTTAATTCGATTGCTTCTCTACAGAGGAACAAATAATGCGCTGGTATTTTTCTTTTTATATATTTTTGCTAAATGCGCACTCAAAATTAGGAAAAAGCTTTTTTTTTCCATTTCTGAATAGAGATGAAGGAATGGAATTTTGACAATCTTCAAGTGGATTAGATAGCACTTTTTTTTAGCGGAATTTGAATATGCCGTGAAATAATAATACGGAATTTTTTTCAAAGTAAGCAAAAAATTACTTTATAAAATTTTCATTGGCAATTTGCAAAAAATATCCTTTAATGCAATGATCTCATATCTATTTTTTGCATCCTCATGGGTTTGCTTTTGCTGAAATTTTCGCATATACATTGCGAAATAATAAAGAATATTTAGCTGTTACAAATTTTTCCTGTTCAATAAATGCAAAAGTCACAAATTAAATACTATGGTATTAATAATTTTTTGAAGAATGAATTTGTGGTTGTTTTAGCTATTTTTTAAATAGTTATTTTTAAATTTATATTATTTTTAAAACAATTAAAATATATAAAGAGATATATTGTGGAGTAAATATATGAACTTATAAATCTGAAAATGCGTTCTGTGATAGTATATATTCGGTTTACTTAGTTTTGGTAGCATAAAATTAATTTAAAACCTTTCATCTTTAAGTATTCACAAAATTCATTAAAAACTTAATTTTTTTAGGGAGAGTTGTTATGAGGAAATGCACTGTTTACAATCCGTTTTAGTTAATACTTGCATACACACGTTCAAAGTTCTTAGCATAACTGAACATTTCTTAATGTTTTTATTTCGTTTCTAAATTTAAATTAATAATTCATTTATTTTATAATCTGAAGTTCAATTTAAAGTAAAAAATTCTGAGTTTTATTTTGATGCCACTAGAAAATAAATTATCTGCAAAATCCATCTACCAAAAATTTGAATTATTAAATATAATTATCATCTCAAAAACCTTACGCAAAATCATTCTGATCTAAATTTTCTGCCCTTTCTGCATTAGCAGCAATTTATTATGCATTGGAGCAGAATTTTAAAAATAAGTTTGCAAGTAAACAATAGTAGTAGAGTTTACAATAGTTCATTTGAAATCCCTAAAATGCTGATTGGATCAAATTTGTTTCGAATTTCAAACTGTCAGCATTTTAAAATTTGAAAAATGCATGATTATTTCAAGATTTTGCTTTACAATATTTTGCCACTTTTATGTTAAGTTGATTCACCAAAATTCAATATTAATTCGAAAACTCAATTCAATTACTAAATATATCTTCTGGAAATTATTCTAACCTCAGACAGTAAATATAACATTCAAATCAAGTTATAAATTGAATAATATTAAAAAAAAGGTAACTTTCTTTACTTCTTAATATCTTCGGAATCATTTAGGTCTATTTAAAGTATATTTGGGATTTCAGATACCAAGATGTTTTACTAAGGAGAAAAATTTATCTTATCTACTAAACGAATTTATTTCTGCTGCTTTTGAGATAAAAAAAAATAACTTTATGAGTTGCTGCTTTCAGAGCAGAGAAAAAAAATATCTCTCACGTTTAGTAATTTAGTGAGTGGTTTGTCTGCTATGTCTAGCCTGTGTCTGCTAGTGCAAGTAAAAAAAACCCATCTCTCTTAGATAAAATTATTAAAGCTAAAATGGAAAGAAAAACTAATATTTTTTGAGGATTAGAAAAATGACGAGAAATAATAAATGATCATAAATGATAGCTAATAAATGATATTGTTGTAAGATTAGATAAATTTATATGAAAGTAAGAAACTCAAGATACTTTTCATGTCAGAGAAAAAGTTTATGTGTAAACGGATGATACATCCATTCCGTTTGCATAAAAAGTCTAATAAATCATGAAACATAAAAAAAGAAAAAAAAAACTGGCCGGATCTTTTTGATATTATGAATTTTCTTAGAATTTTGGCAGAAAAAATGATTAAGGTAACCTGTAATATTATTTTAGGTTTTGAATTATATGTATAAAGTTATTTTTATTGCAGCATGTGGATTTGTACATGGAGATACAGAAAACTCCAGAAAAAATCCAATTTTCTTTGTATACATTTTCATTAAAAATACGAAAAATGCAAGGAATTCAGTTATAAGAATGATGATGTAATTTGCGGTTTCGCTGATCAGTGGTTAGAAGAAGCTTGGTTCCATTTCAGTTTTCGTTTTGCCTTATTTTGTATTAAGAGTCAATTACGTGAATGCTTTTAAAAAATCGATACATTTCATCTGGATTTTCATTAAATTTCAAAAAAATCGATACATTTCATCTGGATTTTCTGTATTTCAATTATTGTGATCATGACTGTATCTTAAATTGTCCTTAATTAATATAATTCGAACCTAGAAAATATGTGTAAAAAATTGAGGAAATTAAATTAAACCCTAGCATAATTTTAAGGTCTATTTCTTTGCTGAAAAATATAAAGTTGATACCCATACCAAACATAATTTTCAATTGAAAAATTTCATTTTCTTATGGAATATTTCCAGAATTTTACTTATTTCTTTTGTAACAAAACATTTCAATCAAATCGCTTTTCTTAAAACTTTTATCTAGGATTGAATCGAAGTGTGTCTGAACTTTATCAAATAATAAAATGTTTTTGGTTAGAATAAGAAATCAATTTCTGCATTATTTATAGTTCCAATTCTGCAAGCGATTTTTATTGATAATCTAATTTCAGATTACACTCTGATATCCATTTTATTCACCGAGAATCCACACTGCCTTAATCAAGTCTGCAGCTGCTGTCTTCGTTCAGTTACATAATTTCTTTTATCTCTTTGCTAAGATTCTTTTTAAGTAGATTCCTATAGGAAGACTACCTATTGCAATGGTTCTCATGACTGGACTTGTGAAAAATTTCTGCAGTTCTTCACGTTTATGGTCCCTAGAATCCCAAACCACCATTGGTTCAAAAGTTTATAATATATATTATGCGTATATATATTATAAACTATATTTAGATATATTATAATAGATATTTAGAATACATAGAATATTTTTGTTTGGATTTTAACAAGCTTGGCATATATTGTTAGAAATGTAAAAATTTCGAAAGAGTTCATAAAAGGCCTATCTAGCTCAAAGAGGGTGGAAATGGTATGGGGAAAGAATGGGGAAATATCCATTTCGTTATTACTTTCTTAATATTAAAGATAGAAAATTAAATCTAATTAGCCAAATGAACACCTGATTAAGACGAACAATTTTTGCATTTAAAGTTGTTCGATAACTGCAATATCTTAGAAGCTAGGGGCTGAAAAGTTATTTTCAATCTCTAATTTGAGTGCTTCTAACATCAACAATTTATGTTATCATATATTAACTTCGAATTTTAATTAAAATTTTTTAACATCCAACTATCTCTCCCAAATTCCGAAATCCCTTTTCTCTTCCTGATCGAGTATTTGCTCATAATAACCATAATTATTATCTATTCAAAAAGAGGAAAATTTTATTGTAAACGAAAGATACGTGTTTTAACATATAACGCCTTGACCTAACTTTCTGGGTGTTGTTGCCTTAGACTGGCAGTTTTCAAATTCTAGTTTTCAACTGTGTGCAGAGATAATGTTTGTGTGCGAGTGTTTCTCATTTAAATACTGTACAGATCGTTTTAGAGAATTGGTTTTATGAGTAATTTCAACATTTTAAATATGGATTTGCTATTCAAAACTTCAATTTCACAGGATTTTCAGGTTGCGAAGGATCACTTTATTGGACGAAAATTAGGCCTGTCACAGAGAGATGACAGAGAAAATCCGGAATAGTTTTTCTGTATTTCCTCCCCCTCTAATCTTCTGAACTTTCTCTTCTGGTGTGGTGTGGAAGTTTGGAGAGAGGGGTGCCAGCAGGTGTCGTTCTCGTTATCTGACCACGGTTCAAAATGGAGAGGCCCGTCCCAAAATAGCCCTAGCGTTTACTTAAAACGGGGCGTTAATATAAGTAAACCTGAACTTTCTCACGTAGCGTCCAATAGACGTGAATTTTTGTTTTAGACGTCCCCACCAATTAATAAAAACCAAAATTTGACATAGAACTATAATTGTAGTCACAGACTGAAATAACAATTTGATTTTGATAAATTCCATTTCGAGTTACTGCATTTACATGATTCTGAAACTACAGACTGACAGACGTTCAATCCTTTGTTGGATTTGGCTGAAAATTTGAAATGTGTCTCCGATATATATATATTAAATCTGTATGCAGTGTTCGTCTTTCAAAACTGGTTAATTGTTTTTTTTATGTTTTCTGGAACAACTGCTGATTTTGGACTACCATAATGTTCTGTTGCATCGGTGTTTGTACGACATGTTTTAAATTCAGCATACCACTCAATAATAGCTCTGGTGCAGAATCTTCTGTAATGCTTAACAAATAATTGTTTCCTTTCCACAGTAGTTTTCTTCATCAAAAAAAAGTTTAGTGGACACACGAAATAGTTTTTTATCCACTGTTTTGAAAAATTATAAAATTGGGTCACTAAAACCACTGTGACCTCTAAACTGTGATTGTTAGAATGATATGACGGTTGGTTTGACGTTATCATTTGAAGGCTTTTTATTATTCTGGAATCGTTTGATATGAAAATAGAGTCGCCATATATATGGCAGACCGGAGATTTATTGAATGATGTGTCAGAATATAAATTCAAATGATGTGTTCTTGTTCCTTCCATTTTTGACACTACGCTTTTTTTTTTCATTAAAGACTATTAAAACACGGAAAACAAAACTATGGATAAATTGTTTTTATCAAAAAGTTCAAGCACTTCAAGTGCATCTTGAAACATAGGTGACTTTTAGAGCAGTGAAGAAAATCATGACCTGAAAATTCATCTTATTTTGTTAATAGCATCATTAAAAAAGCTGTTACTAGATCGAATGTGTTCTTTAAAAAGGATTACTTACTTGCACTAAATCTGTCTATCGATTAGTCTTTCAGATTTGTCTTGCTTGCAGAATATATATGTCGGCTATTTCATTTGTAATAATTTAATCCTTGGTAGATATTTTCCTCTTTCAGAATTTATTTTTCAACTGCTTTTGTGTATCAAATCGCATGGGATCAAAAAGATAATATTTAATTTTGCCCTTACTATAAATGCTTGAAATAATTAATTTTTCTTGATTGAGCATTATGCAAATTAAATCTAAAGATAAATATCTTTTTTCTTTTGAAAAAAATTAAATATTCAAAAAGTATAATTTTTTCAAATACTCGTTGTAAATTATTTGGTAACATATGAAAGCATAGTTTTTTTAAAGTTAGAATCACGAATAAAAGATTTCTATCGATTCGGTTTTGTAGAATTTTTTTTTAATAATTTATGGGAAGAGTGTTTACAGCTTACAGGTCTTTTAGCTTAGGAAACCATCCTGGATTTTCTGAGCTAAAAGACCTTTTCCCTTACTGCCGAACGAACAGTTCCTTTGTCCCAGAGTGAATGCATCTACTGCGACTAAAAGATTTCTCTCATTTCCACGGTTTATATGCTTCTATTCCAGGTAACTTAGGAATTCTTATCACTCTCAACATAGTAGAACAACGAACGTAAACAAGGAAATAAAACGGAAACAAGTTTTCCTTTTTTTTTTT
>JAPMOR010023357.1:0-32672 GCA_026543865.1 Argiope aurantia | reverse complement strand
ATGATCCATTTATAGGATTCAATAGCACTACTGTTCGAATTATACGTTTGATCCATTTATAGGATTCAATAGTACGTCGATGAGACCTTTGATCCATTTATAGGATTCAGTAGCACTACTGTTCGAATTATACGTATGATCCCTTTATAAGATTCGATAGTACATCCTTTGGAATTGTCTCTTGAATTACGTAATAAAGAATTTTATTACTGTTTTCATTGTGATAGAATCTCTCTAGATGCTTTATTACCATTTTCACAAATTATGGTATTGTATTTGAAACTAAATTCGTTCAAATATCTGTATATTAAAATTTTTTGACAAAATGAATGAATCAGTTTCCAAATGGCAATCACTGCTGTATTTTCGTCAATTTTTATTTCATATGAAAGTTATTGATCCCCACAACGCATATATTTCACCAATATCTCTTGCATTTCCCCAGCCTCTGCCTTCCAAACCTTTCTATCAGAAACACTACTTTACTATACATATCCCGATAAGGAAAACTTTGACAGAGTCTTGCAACCATAACCAATATACTGATTCCATCGATTTCCATCCATGTTTATATTTTTAAAAAAAATTCATATTTTTGCTTTTTACCTGCATTGTCTTTCTTCTTGGGTATTTGGCCCTGTTCACTTGTGGATTCGACTTCCTTGATAAAAATCAAGAATTCTAGTTGATTTGTCTTAAAATTTGGCGATTTATTGAAATAACTTGAATTTAAATCTCTCTCTTTAGCTAGCCATGGCTTTTGTGCCATAAAACACAAACAAACTCAAACTTTCTCTTTAGCAGAAAGCAGATTGGGATTGGATATTTTTATACAATAAGATTATAGATAATAGTATAAAAATAATGAAGAAGTTAAATGTATTGCCCATTAAGCAAGTATTTTCATATATATTATAGCAATTTTTGCATCTTTTTTTTTTTTTAAACTTTTATTACGTTCGTGTATACAAAGAGGAAATATCACAATTGTCCAAGATATTTGAACCTCTGGATTTTTGGTTTAAAAATCCTCGCATCCAGAAAACGACATTTTGTAAATTATATCTATCTCTAAACATTACGGTTCAAAAGTGGGAGGAGATAGATGAAGGAAATTCGGTATGCGGTATGTCAATTTTTGAGAGAATTCATCTGTATTTCTGTTCCTGTGAAAATGAACGTTAATAGAAATACACCATGCATTAGATGAATGAAATTTGGCGAATGATTTTATTACTAAAACTGACGATGATTATAAAATTTGGAACCAAGTCAGTTGTTGACTACTTGTCTGTACGTGTGCATGTCATTGGAATAACGTGAAAGTGCAACTACATAGATCAATAAGATTGGATGTGTTGTTACCAAAATTATAGATCTGATTGAAATGCAGCCTTAATTATAAAATAGCTGAAACACATACTCGCTGTCTTCGCACTATATTGCCTTTCAAAACCTTGTGGATATTTTTGGCCATTAATCCCTGGCATGCAATTATTAGTATCCGAAAATCGAATGAGTGTTTTAGACGCATTTTCTCCAACCGACTGGAACAAAAAAAATTGCCACTGAATTACACTTGTAGTCTCAAATTCTCATACCAAAATTAATATACATGTTTTAATTAATATTTAATTAATAGTATACATTAATATACATACATATAATTTACATGTTTCTGAAAATACAGACCGACAGGCGGTCAATCCCTTGTTGGTTTGGCTCGGAATTTGAAAAGTGTCTAAACTATAGATGTTAATTCTGTGTACCGAATGTTATCTAATTCTCTTCGTTTTGTATTCATTGTATTAAATTATATTCAAACAGTCGAACAGACAGACTTTCTCTGAGTGAATTTTGCTCAAATTTGATAGAAATCTAGAAGTTTAGTATAAAGATTGTACAAAACATTTCATCCGTCTAGATCAACGCGTTTTTGAATTATCTTTGTTACAGATAGACAGACGTACATTTTCTATTAATGTGCTTTTCAAACTCGGGAAAGTCTAAAAAGTGGATAAATGTTTTTGAAAATTGCTATACTTTCTTTATACTACGTATACGAAAACGTGAAGGGAATCGGATAACCATAATTCTTTCGAGAATTTTATAAACACCCAATATTTTAATTTCTCTATCGATCCCATTTTAATTTAACTGTATATAGAGTGCTACATCTCTCAGCTAAATAGACCTTAAATTCTAATATTTATTCCCTATTGGGCAAACTCTAATTTAAAGTTAAATGTTCTAAAATCTGCTATGATAGTTCTCCACGCAATGTTGCGCAACACCACACGTCATCGTTACTGGATACAATGATTGGTTGATGAACTTTGCCCTTTCCTTATTTTGCCATATGAAAACGAAAACTTTAAAACTTTCTTCTTAATGAATGGGTTGAGGAGCGAAATGACTGTTCTTGACGAGTGTCAGAGACGAAAGTGATTACCTTTTAGAAAATTAACTGGTTCAGACATAATTATAATGAATGAATGGGTTGAGGAGCGAAATGACTGTTCTTGACGAAAGAGTGTCAGAGATGAAAGTGATTACCTTTTAGAAAATTGCGTAATTGTTTCCTCGTTTGAAAAAGGGATGGGGGGTGGACTACTAAGAAGAATAGAAATCAAAGATGATGGATAGATGACGCTCGAAAGGTTGAAAGCGGTTGAAAATAGAAGAGTTTGGACAGTTTGGACCAATTTGAAGCTGAAGAAATACAGCAAAATTGCATAATAATAATAATAATTATTATTATTATCCAAGAATTTGATTTAAGAATAATGGAATCTGAAAGCGAGTATAATCAGAAACGATGACTTTCTTACTTTCTTGTATCTGAAATATAGAAAAAGTATTGTAATCGTCTAGAAATTTTGACGAATCTACGTTTTTAGACATCCTTGTGTTCGAAAACACATTTTTGAACGATGTCTGTTTGTCTGTGACAAAGATAACTCAAAAAAAAAGTTTTGAATGAGAGTGCTGAAATTTAGTATACAATCTTTCTACCAAATTTGCAGGCTTGTTTCAAAATTTTATTAGAATCCATTCAGAGGAAGTTTGTCTGTTCGGCTGTTCAAATATCAGGTAATAGATAACTACAAAAGGAAGAGACCTAGATGGAATAAAATTCGGAACTCAGATTTAACATCTGTATTATAGACACTTCAAAAACGCAATGATTTAAAGATATTATATTTACTGTGTGATTTTCTGACAAGTCTAGTTTTGTGTCACATTTTTTTTTTCAATCGATTAGGAAAAATGCGTGTAAAACACGAATTCGATTTTCGAATACTATTAACTATATCTCATGGATGTATCGCCAAAAATTTTAATAGATTTATAAAAATGATAGATTTACTGTTAAGTTTAATATTTCTTAAATATTTTATGCCCATACTGTCTGGAATAAAACCTTCATTAGAGAGTATATGAGAAAAATTTCGGGTGGCCATTCCTGGTAGTTAAATATTTATCTTAACTTTTTAATTTATATGTTTCTAGCAGCTTAATTAAGCGATCTAAAGTGAGTGAAAAGTCTGTTCATCTTTCCATTTTCTTGTTAATAATATAAATAATAAACATAAATTATGATGAAATGTATATAGATTTACTGTTAGAATTGTCGGTCAGTTTAAAATTATTAGACAAGTCCGTCAAAGAATTAAAGGACCACGGTGGCTTAGTGATAAGGCAGCGGCTCCGGTGCTGGAGGGCTCAAGATTCGGAACACTTCTCCACTAAATACCCGCCGTCTCTACGGGCTTCGTGCACGTTAAATCTAACCTCGTGGGTTAGCTGGTGTGGTGCGGAAGTTTGGAGAGGGGGTGAGAAGCCGATGTCCTAGCTTAAATATCCTCCTCACAATCTGATCAGAGTTCAGAATTACGAAGTCCGTCTAAAAATTATCCCTGTTTTCTTTCTAAACATAAATTATTAATATATAACTAAACTAAACCATCTGAATTGACCGCTTATTGTTCTTTGTATAGTAGAGAATACGTGAAGGTCATAGTTAAAAAACGCGATTGCCGATACATATGAAATTTGGTATCTGCTCTTCTTTCCAAAATTGCAGATCTGTATCAGATTTTGGTGTTATTCACCAAAAAAAAATACAAAAATCCCATTTTGGGGGTTTTTTTTTTTTTTTTTTTTCATTCTACAGAGAAATACGAATTGTCATTTTATGTAAAGTATACGAGAAAGTTGTGGGGTCTTTCGTTAATAGTTTAAATTAGACTAATAAAAATAATTATTATTTCTGAATAATTCAAATTAATCTTTGACCAAAGTTCAAATGTCAGTTCAAATTAAATGTGGCAATTGCAACTCTTTAGCCATTGCAAGCATTTTTTCTGCTATCTCCAACTGCTAAGCGTTCTTTTCTAGTTTCATTTTGTGAATAATTTTTTTCTTATGCCTTGAATAATCATAATAAGCTTGCATAAGTTTTTGTTTTTATTCTTCTCTCCCCCCCTCTTCGAAATAAAAACCAAGACTGAAATTATGTCAATGAATGCGATATCTCAAAAATGGGAAAGGCTAAATGAATGAAATGTAGTAGTTGATTTAGTATGAAATTTAGAATGAATTTTAATATTCACGTCAAAATTAGAAATCAGTGTGCAATTTTAGATAAAATCTGTCGAAAGTAAGCCTGTTCGTGTTTATGTGAAAGAGATAATTTAAAACGTGTATAAATGGAATTGAATGTAAATCGTCTCATAGTAAAGTTTTGGTTTTACTCTTAATTCCATGGAAGAATATTTCGGTTATGTGTGTCTGTATACTCAATTCTACTTCGAGGTTGAAGTGTCTTTCTCGTCATTTGACCACGGCTCAAAATTACGATGTCCGCTTCAAAATAGTCCACGTGTTGCTTTAAAACAGGACGCAGATATAGCTGCTAAGTTGAATATGGATTGATATAAAAATGTAGTATACAAAACTATAATTGTATGAATTATAGTTTTATGAATTATAATTGTATATTAAATTTTCATTTATTGTCTGTCAGTCTATCTCCGCATATTAAGATAGGATAGCTCTAACGTGTGACAAACAAAATAGGTTAGGTTTATTATTTTTACTCCCAAATTGTGAACTTGTATCACATTTTGAGTTCAATCATGAAAGAGAAGTCCATAATACATCTTAAATTCTCTTCATTATCGAATCAAGTTAAACCCAAAATGTGTCGTATGATTAAATGGATAAAACTGTTCAGAAGAGAAACTTCTCGCTCTTTTACGAAACCATGAACTTTCGCGAAAACTCCTTATTCTCTAGAAACCATCCTGGGCATTTTCTTAATATTTCTTGATACAAATATGCTCTTATTGTGGGTATTATGCGTTTCAAGAATTTTTTTTATCAGTAAATGAATATAAATTTTTATTTCCAAGAAAACGTGGTTTCATACGTTACCTTTATTTGGTTTCCGATTAGACGTATCTAGCGCGGTTAGATTACGCATAAAGGAACATAATCCTTTAACTATATCGCATTGCAATACTTGCGGATTCTTTTTGTTCATTCCGATTTTGGTTTGGTTGATTTTGAATGTACGATAGTTTTTTAATCTTTACAATAATCTTCGGTCATTCATAACATTATTTTGATGATGATGCAGATCCTTATTTTGATATTTCTGTTTCTCCTTTATAGCATCCGCACCGCTTTCGTGATTTGACGATAACTTTCAACTTTTCAGTTCTTCTGATGAAAAAAGCAATAGTATAGAAAATACTATAAATATCCACTCGATTATTCTTTTCTTCTTTCGAATAATGTATATTCAAATGAAATAATATTTCTTCCCTGAGCAGTTAATTCCGTTGAAAGGAAGATAGCTTTACAGATCGCTGTAATGGATACATATCAGTGACCTCCTAGATTTGGCTACAAAATATTGGCGTCAAAAACGAAAGTTCCTAAGATACTGGAAGTTTGACGAGATATCAGTGAGGAGCGAAGATACGATATCTTTCTAGAAGCCTCTTTGTCCTGTCACGGAAACTAAGAAACGTTGAGATTGATCAAAATCTTGAGTTCGAATTTTTTGACGACTAAAATATTTTGTCTATGTTTCATATACGAAAAGAAAAAAAAAACACTGACATTGATAAGAAAAATTTGATAAATGATTTTGTTGTTAAAATAGTAGTTGTGTGCGAAATTTTGGTTGTAATCGGTCGACAAGAAGGCATCCAAAATGTAGACTTGTTTATTTTTTTTACTGCACTACAAAACACAAAACGTTCAATTTCGGGATTCTGGAATTATAATTCTGTGCACTCTTGGCTCTCACCGCATCATAAAAGATCTACGATTTTATGCTGGTGAGGGGAGGAGATAACACCTTTATTTGAAAAGTAAGTCTGAAAGTTCCGGGGAAACCACTCCTGTTAGTTTTTAATTACTAATTTCTGTAAGATGCTAAAATCATTTACAGTTAGTACATCAGAGTTTTTATCTAAAAAATAAGCTTAGAGAATAACAGCTGTCTGCTCATCAGTTTTAAATCCCAAGTGTAAACACTTGGAAAAACTGTAAACACTTTAATTGAATATTTCTTCATTATTTGTTTTAATAATAAGAATGAAGGTTTGTATGTCTGTTGGCTCTCTGCAGGCCAGACCATTTGACCTACAGCTATCGAATTTTGTTAACACTATCGTTAACATTTTGTTATTGTTAATTTGTTTGGAAGAGGAGAATTTTCTTTTCTTTTCATTTTTTTTGAAGTTCTAATTTAAGTATTTAAGTAATAAAAAATTAGGCTGAATTCTGGAAGGGAGGTTTTTTTTTTTTTTTTTTTTTCCCGCGATAATTTTCAAAAATATAGTTTCACTGAAATAAATCTTACATTGTCTTAAAATTTTTTTTAAAGTTTTTTTTAATAACGTTGATTTAATAATCATGCAAATTCCTCGTGAATTTTGGAATTTTTTAAAGAAAATCTTATTGCTTTTTTTTCCAACAATTAATTACATTATTGCTGTAATCAAATATTTAATCTTATTATTTTCTTTTATTGTTGAAAGCTAAAGAGGGGTTCTGTTTAATATCTTTAATTTTTAAGGTAAGTAAAATAAATAAATAAAAGTTAAGTTACAATATTGTGAGAATTGGGAGATAGATAAACCTAGCGTTTACTTTTTTTTTTTGTAGTATGATGTCATGGGATTAATTTTGAGTAGGAAGGTTGAAAGGTGTGCAGAATAAATAAAACTTAAGTAAGGCAATTAAAATAACATGGCGTTAATGTCAAACAATTCGGATGAATCGTGGACGTGAAGTTATATCCAAACGACTTATCTGAAATCAAATGCAACAAATATTCAGAGCAAACGTATATAACGTCGCCGCTATTTTTGTAGGCAATATAAGCTATAAAAAATAGTCGCCGTTATAAAGTTACAATACCGCCAGATTTAGAAGATCGATGGGCCACATGAATTCATAGGAGCGCTCTCTATAAGAAAAATTCGAATATATAATGAGTGGAAAGTATATAAGATAATTAAAGTTACACAACTTTAATGTCTGGTAATTTCACGGTATCGTGGATATGAAGTTATATCTTAACGATTTAATTGAAATATAAGTAATATCTCCAGCGATCCGGCCAATAAGCAATATCTCCAGCGATCCAGCCAAAAACATCCAATTCATAGTAAAAAATAAAAGTAATTATGGAAATAACTGAATTGCTATTCAGTTAGGAAATGTCAGACACACATCCGGTCATTCATTTTTAAATACTGAATGGCAGATGTTAATTAATTCACTTCTAAAATTGGCATTATATTGACTTGGAAATGCTGAAGCTCTTATCTTGATATTTCCTTAACATTACCATGTATCGTGTAGCCATTTAGCTACGCATTTTTCTTTTCATTTATAAGCTCATACAAGTATTTCTGTTCGAAAGGACAACAATGAGTGTTTGGAGATCCTTTTTTAAATGCGTTTTAATAAATATTTTCAGAAAATACCGATGTATGGCAAAAGCGAAACTAGAATTAAACTAGCAGTTTAGAGAAATACCAAGATGGCTATTATATGAATAATTCTACCATTAAAAATACTATCGAAATATTTTATTTCCATTGTTAAAAATATATTGGTAAAAAGAGATTTTTATTTTAACTGCGTAATTGTTATAATGTGATTTATGTCTCTGTGATATTGTTGAATTCATAATGTAGCCAATTGGCATATTTTGTTTTGTTAAAATTTCACCAAAACAAGTAATATATCTAAAAAATTTTAAGTCAATTTAGGAATTGACTTAGGTCAACAAAATTTTATTTTAGTTATTTTTTATTAAATAATTACAGTTAATATAAATATGTATATTTAGGGCTTTAGTCGAATAACTGTCTTTATTTTAAGAAACTTCTGTAGAATAATAAATAATCACCTAATTATTATTCTCTCGATATGAACCTGTTCAGTGTTCTTCAAAGTATTATATAGAAAGACGTAGATTTACTCTGTTTCTCATTAAAAGTAGAGATAAAATCATTACCGCTGTAAGAATAAAATTAACAGTCCCATTATGTTATATATTGAAACATTATTCAATCTTCTGAATGAAATTTTTCTTCGATAGAAAGTAAATATTTTAGATTTAAATATTATGTACAATTTTCAAGTTAATGAAAAAAAAATTTTGGTGATACTAGGGGGGACATTGAAATTTTCTTTGGGCTAAACTTATATATCGTATAAGGGATATGGAGCAAAAATTCATTGTTTTTGATGTCCTAAAATCTATATATATAAAACGCTTACGTAGAAGTAAAATCAGGCTGAATTGGTTAATCGCCGTTTGGCAACACTTCGACCTCGCTCGGAAACATCAACACGCAGTTGGATAAGATTTCATACGAACACTATTCTTGCATCGGTTTGAAAAAATTTTAAACAAAAAAATTAACGGTCAAAACGTGGACAAAATCTTTTACGAGGAGTTTAAGTCATGCCGTATCGATTTTAAAATGAAATCGTCAAAAAAGAGAAGATAGGTGAAATGAAAATGCTCAGGAATCGTTCATAAGAATATCCAGTCGTAATGAACGAAATAGGGTTAAACGTTTATGTGTACGGAGCGAAATTTCCGAACTACTGGAGCATAGTTGTAGAATTATGTCAGGACTCTGTTTGCCAGGCACATTACTTTGAAAAAGAAGTTAATTCAAGTGTCAAATACACTAAAAGTTGTCATGATAAAAAAAATTGTTTTGGTACATATAATCGGAAATATTGAAAGACATTCTGATGAGTGATTCAATCGAAGGAAGAAACTATCGGAAGCATATAAGAGAATATAATTCTGCTTTAGCTTTTGCTTCCATGGGAGTTCAAATTAAACCTCCTCCTGGAACAGGGCCATATTACTATAGGATTCATGGTCAGATATACCACATGTGTTTCTCCTTTATACAGTAGTCATAACAAACCAGGTTATGGTCAGTTAAATGTGTTTGAAAAATTGCGAGAAAAGCACAATTTTTAAAAAAATTTGTTTCCTTGGTGGATGTATATAGTTATTTAAATGAAAGAACTTTGAGGCAGGTGATTTTTACGAGTGTACTTTTTGCTTTGCATTTTTTATTTCTTTCATTGTTTTATCATATTTTGGAATAAATTGAATCTGAATATATCTGTTGCTAGAGTAAAGCGGTTTAGTAGATGACGAGCGAGCGATGCGATCCGAGAGGACCTGCATTAGCAATTCCTGGGGGTTGGCGAGCATGAGCGAGCAGGGGGTGGAGCTCCCTAGTAATTTAATTTAAATTGGCAACGTGGAATCTCTTTATATATTACTTAAAATTGTGGCAAATAACTACTAATTAATTGTCACTTAAAACCCCATAATAAATTATCAGCAAGAATCTTCAATTATGAATATCCTAAAAATGCCGACTTCTTTAACCAAATGATAACCATTAGATAAAACGCATTGGCTTTTTCATAGCATCTCATAACCAATGGGAATGGTCTCCCCGAAACTTTCCCGTATACTCGCCAGCTGGAACTTTGAGTAAGGCTGGAAAAGTCTTGCATGGCGATTATCAGTTACGAAATATAGATCTTTGGTGTTAATCTAACTTGCAATGCATATTTTGATTCCTTTTTCTTCCGATCAATTGATGCGGAAATTTTACACCAAATTAAAATTAAAGTCACCAGAAGATATACCGATTTTTATTGATTTAAGTCATTGCTGAGCGACTAACTTGAGTCGTTGCATTTACATGCAGGCGAAAGTATACACCGACAGACAGTCCATTATTTTACAGACTTAGTATAAAATTTGGTAAGAATCTATATTTCAGATGCTAAACTTGTGTACAAAATTTTTCTATCGAGCTTTTTGCATTTTGTACGTATTGAGTTCATTTGTACTCGACAATCTAAACAGACAGATTTCCTGTGGATGGATTTCAAAATTTGATAGAAATCTACAAATTAGGCCGGAAGTTCATTTGCCAAATTTCATCTGTCTAGCTCTAAATCCTTTTTTTTAAGCTTTCATGAACACGGAGAGGCAAATGGACAGACATAACATCACAAATGTGATTTTCGAACTCGGGGTGGCCTGAAACTTGGAGGTTCGTGAAGATCTCGAACAATTACTTTCTCTCTATATTTTTCATACGAGAAAGCAAAAACCTGAAAAAAAGTAAATAATGATGCAGGTGGTTATCAAAATAATGGAAATACCTTAGATTTATAAAGAATCCTTTATTAGTTTGCCATATGACCACCTTTGGCATGTAATACAGCTTGGATTCGCCTAGGAATCGATCCATACAAGTGTTGAATAGTGTTTAGAGGAATATTGTACCATTCTTTCTGCAGATATTGTGAAAGTTCTGGGAGAGATGCCGGTGATACCGAATCGATATTCGTTCAATACGGATATCGATTCCGTATTGAACGCTCTAAAATAAACCACAACGGTTCAATTATATATAGATGACTATGCGGGCCAAGGCAGATGTTTTATTTCATCCTCGTGTTCATCAAACCATGATTGGTCAAGTCTCGCTGCAGCGATAGGTGCATTATCATCATGGGAAAAATCCATCTCCAAAGTTTGCATCATGGGATGGACCTGGGCAGCTGAAATTTCTCTATACTTCTCCCCAGTGATCCTTCCTTTCAGGGTTACGATTGGTCCTGCAGGAAACCACGATATCATGACAGATCCACCTCCATGCTTGACCTTCATGTTGTAAGGAGACAATCACTATCATGCGCTTGTGCAGGTGTCCTCCAAACGTGCACTCGTTCTGTTGTAGGGAAAGGTATGAAACGCAATTCGTCAGACCATATAACTTTCTTCCACTTATCAATCGACTAGATTTTGCGAGTTTGACACCACTGTAGACGACGCTTGCCATTAACACGAGTGACAAGTGGTTTGGGAATTTCTGCTCTGCCATAAATGTTCTGTTTATGAAGGTGCCTTCTAACTGTAATCACTGAGACTGGAAAATCCAGATGGGTATTGAGCTCTGCGGTCACTTTTGCTGCAGTTGTTCTCTTTTTAGACATTACAATCTGCTTCAATATCCGTCGGTCTCTTTCATTGGGATTCTCTTTCCACCCACTATTTTGCTTTGCCCAGCTTGTCTTGCCGCGCTGTGTGTCTGCTGTCATGACTTAAACACCCTACCTCTTAGAAATGCCTAAAACTTGGGAGTTTCGGTCACACTTGCTCCAGCTAGACGGGCTCCTACAATTTGGCCTCTTTGAAAATCTGAGAGGCCCGACGTTTTACGTTTTGAAAAAAAAAAAATCCAAGAATTACAGAACTTTAATAAAGCTAACCCATATTACCAGAATATATACATTGCTATTTATAAAAAAACAAAGAAACCTGATGACCATTATTATATTTTAATGCTTACGAAGCACATTCATAAATGTCACTATTATTCACAGATTTTTTCATTATTTTGATAACCACCTGTGGAATTTAAAATATTACGTAATTCAAGATGTTATTCTTTAAAAAAAATGTTACCTCTACACAAATTGCCATTCTGCATGTATGAGCATGCTTTATCAAAGTTGTTAAAAGTTATTTCATCTTTACAGTTTACATTTCTACTGTATCTTTTTGATTAAAAAGTGTTACAGGTAATGTTGTTTTAAGGGCATTTAATAGAAGACTTTTTCCTCATTCCCTACTTTTGGTTTTATTTGAATAGCTGAATGTGCTGTGTCTTTATACGATTGTCTGACAGCTACTTAAACATGTCTTTTATAGTTAGGTTTTTTACTGTTTGCTTTTATTTTTAAGAAACCGCTTCTGATAAGTTGGTGCGCCGAGGATGTTAATTTTGCTTAATTTCCGTTAAGTCTTTTTGCATACTTTTAATGTTCATAATTCCCTCAAATTATATTTTTTAAGCTTCAGGTTGTGTTAAAGCCGCGCAATTTTAATAATTTTATTTTTGTTCTGTTTATGGTTCTATTCTACATAATTTCAAATTGTAATATTAATATAATTTTGCTGTAATATTATTTCACTTTCTGATTCTTCCTGTAAATTGTAAAGATAATTGGCAGAATCTTTCTTTCATAGTTTTAAAGGATGGGAGAAATTTAAGGGGTTAAATATTTGTTGAAACTATCAAAACGGTTTGAATTTTGTTGCAGCGGTGTTGTAAATGGCGGATTATTCATGAAAATAAAGAAAAAATATTTTAGAAACAATTTTTAAAATTTAGGAGGAAAATTACACGGTGATTTAATTGACATTATTAAAGATCATTTTTTTGTTGTACAAAATGCTGTAAAGTCGTCTTTGTGCAGTAATGTTTTTGAGATTTGCCGCAGAAAAATGCCAAAATATGCTGCAAATTTTAATTAATTAATATTCCAAAAAAAATTACAAGCGGAATCGGAAAATTAAGTCTCAATACCGCAAACGGCAACACACAATTAAATATCGATTATTCGGATAATTAAATTTTTAATGGCACTATGAGGCCTTTAGACTCGACTCAATATGAATGCTCGTTTACATATATAAGCATGATTTTAAAGTGTATCGCAAATTGATACTTAAAATATTTTTTCATGGAATCACACAACCTTGAAATTATGCTTAAGAAATTTTATTGAAATTAAATTAGGCCATTATTCCAGTTCAACTATCTGGTCAAAATAGGCGGCTACTTTAAATAAAACAGACTTGTGATATTCTTCTTTGGCGTCATTCTTTCAAATGTTTGAATTTCATACTTTTCTTGTTATAAATTCTTTCCATTCGATAAATTGGTTCAAAGTAAACGTTTCCTTTCTAAATTGATAATTCAAATCATTCGTGCATTAAACAGGAAAAAAAAAAAAAAGCGAATATCGCGTAATAATTTGAAAGCGAGTGAAACAACGGTAATTCACCGTCAATTGCATAAGAAAGAGAGAATATAGTGGAATAAGATGAAACTTGTTTATTAAATTGAAAGCTATCTGCTTTATTGAAGCTATTTATTTTATAAAATTAACGTTGAATTGAACTTAAAGCATCTATTTGGTAATTTTGTGTGAGTGATTCACGGCGATTTATGCGTAGGTTGATCCGTAATTTTCTCTCGTGACTTAAAAATACTACTGGATGTGAACCTGGTTTTGATGATTTTTTATGCTTTTGCCGATCAGATAAAACACTATTCATTTACATAATCATAAAGCAACTATTATTGTTTGGATTTTGTGTTATTTGCTATTATTTGAAATTTTTAGTTTTCACTTTTTCTCTGAAAGTTCGGTGATCTAATGTAAATATATGAAAAATCTTTTTTTTTTGTTTTACTGCCGCATTTAGCGATCATTGACGGGAACATTGGTTTTGTTTAAGTTCATTTAAATTTGTTATGCATAACTTGATGTTTATAATTCGCTTGAAAAGATAATTTTTAACATCAAATTGTCATTTTTATTAGATCCGTGGTATTTTAATAATCTTGCACCTGCTCTGTATAATGTGTTTGAACCTTCTTAATGAGATCAATTCCTATTACATTTCAGTGTCATCAAGAGGTAATTGTCATTTTTATTAGCTCCGTGCTATTTTAACAGCCTTATATCTGTTCTGTGTATTGTGTATGAAGCTTTGTAATGAAATCAATTCCCATGATATTCTAGTGCCGTTGAGACTGTAGCGTGGTTTTATATTCTTATTTCTGAAATATACTGCACGAATATTGATCTATCTTCCCTTGATTTTAATAGAGGAAAATCGCACGATTAATTATTTGATGAAACAGTTTCTGGTCGTTACGAATTTTATTGCTGAAAATTAGGCAAAAACTTGTGTAAAAAAAAAATTGTCAAATTTTGTGAAAAATGCTTCAGCAATTAAATTTGTATCATCAAAAAATATTTTGAATTTTCAAAAAGGGTGTTCAACTAATTTTTGTGCAATATTATTTTAGAAGTTATCTCAGGAAAAATATTAAAATGTGCTTAATTTTTGATTAAAATTTCAAAAAAAAAAATCATATCCAGAGGCACATTTCTATCTTTCAGAGTAATATATATATATGCCTAATTTGGTAGTTTTAGGCCAAACGAACTGCTCCGTAGAACGCCAACGAACATTTTCCTTCTTTATTGTTAGTAGAGATAATCAGTATCCTGTCACTGCATTTAATTTTGAAAATCGCTTTACGAAGTATCCAGTCATGTATTAATTAAAACGAGTATGTTTCCACTCCAAATGTGTGGGAGAGAAATTTTGTTCGTAGAACCATTTCAGGAGAAATTTCATTTTCGAATTATTAGAACAAAATTAATTACCAAACGACCTACGTAAAACGTGATTTGACAGCTCCAGAAGTCTATCAGTTTCCAAAAATGAAGTTTAATAATGTAATTAGATCAGATCGTAATGTAATTTGTAATTGGGTTATCTCTACTTTCGTAAATCTCACAGGAGAAGCTAAAAATCATTTATCATATTTCCAGAAAACTGAAATCAGTAATTTGTATTATAGAAAAAAAAATTTATCAGTTTTTTTTTATATCATATGATGTAAAAGTGCTTGCAAAATTATTTCTGGTTCTACAGGACGCCCAAGAATAATATTTTACCTACAAGGAGAAATTTATGAAATTCATGATACACCAACGGGAGTGGTCACTCCGAAATGCTGTCGTACACTCTCTAATAAATTTGTAATGTCAGAGAACGTTTTGCATGACACTGGCATACAATAGTTATTACGAAATATTAACTTTCAATGTGGATTTAGCATTTTTACTGAATCTATCGTGCCATCCTTGGCGAGTTATTTTGCCAATTAATCCTTGGCTGACAGTTTATAGTGTCCAAATATCTAATTTGTACTTTAGACACGTTTTCTCCATCAATTGAAACAAAGATTTGACACAAAATTTCACACCTGATTTGATATATTTAAGTCATTGCATTCATGAAAAGTCTCATCCATTATACTTTTGGCCGATCATTTATTATTTCATTGTGGAAGATTTTGTAATTATTTAACATGGAAAAACTTCTCCAGCTCATGTCCAATATTAGTCTTAATAGGTTCTAATAACTTAATAGGTGGTAGGATTTCCTTTTGTAAGCAGAGTTGTTTTCTGGATTTAGATGAGCAGTTGGATGCCGTCTTATTTCTTCAGTAGTGTATCTTGAAAAATGTATCCTCGATTCCTTTTCCCCACCCGAATGCTTCTTCTTGTCTATATGATATATAAAACATCAACGTTCGTGGCACAGAAATAGCTCTTATTACTTATTGTCGAATGGCAACAATCATGTGAAAATAAATCATTGTACGAATTTCAGACTGTTTCATTGAACGTTTTTACAATTGCATTGAATTCATTGCTTCGCTTAGCTAATTAATGGAGCTCTAAATATTATTTGAAATATTCTGGCGAGCCTTTTTTCTGTCACCAAAGAGTTCATTCAGTCAGAGGAAAGAAAATACAAAAGAAATCAAGAAACAGGCTTCAAACAGAAAGTTGAATCGAGCGCAAAAATAGGCAATTCTTACGACTTGCCTACGAAAATAGATGTCCATATCTTCCAAGACAATTATCTTACAAAAGTCGTCTTTGTGTTATCTTGGAACTCCAAAAATGAATCTTTTTATTGATATTAGTTTCGTTTTAGTATAATTTCCCCTTTATTTTTAATTCAATTTGATACACAATTTGCTTTGAAATATTATAATGGAATTCAAACTCATTCATCAGAGCATTCAATCGTGCGTTTTATCCAGTCATTAAATCCGCAGTAGGGATTTTCAAATCCGCTTTTATTTCATATTTGTTCAATTTAATTCGTTTATTTCAATCATATAAGTAACAAGATAAATTTTTTTTAAACAATATGCTTTCCATGTTAATCATTTAACAGCCTAAAAAGTCAATAATCTAGGCAATCAATTTGGTCGCTAAGGCGGCTAATTTATTGTTATTTTTACTTTCTTCGTTGCTTAAATTTTATTTTCCAGTGTCTTAACTCAGAAAAACTGTAGTACCGGAGTATACATTTTTCATTTTTAGGACGAACCCTTTTTAAAGTCACAGTAAATTCATAATTTCAATCGGAAATTTACCGTCAATTGCACACGTAACACCATGAAACTTTTCCCTGTATTTTTCTTTTTCTATGGCATACTTTTTTCTAATTGGGCTTTTTGGTTGATCTCTTTTATTTTTTGGAGGTATTTCTTGCTAGAGGCATTGTAACTTGTCTCAATAAATTCGGCAGAATCCCTTTTCTAAAAATACAACTTATTTCCTTGGTTATGTGAAATACCATTTTGAATTTAAAGGATTTTATTGATCACCTTGAATGTTGAATGTATTAGCAAAATATGTGTTGAAGGAACAGTCCTTGAATTCTTGAAACATTTTTTTATTCAGGATTTCAAGGAAATAGTCAAATTGCTATTTTTATTCAAGATTTCTTTGTTCAAGTCATGACAAGTATAGAATAGCGTACCGACTAGGAAGAAAGATAGCAGGGAAGAGTGTATAAAAAAGTATTCTCGAACTTATATAATTTTAGAAAGGAATTTGTCGATTCAGCATTTTAATTCCGTAGGAGAAAGAAAAAAATAATAACCCGCACAACTTAGAAGTTGTAGTAAAAACGGCGTTCGAGTGAATAGGAAATTATATTTTTTCGAACATAAATTAATTTGAAATTATATATAAATGTATCCAATTGCATCGAGATGATATCGCACCGAAACACTACTACTTATCTGTCAACTGTTGACTAAGCCATTCTATGCTGATTAACTAACACGTACTCTAGATAACCTTTCGAGGTCGTGTTTTATGGATGATAATTACTTCATTGGAAAGGATGCACGAGTTCGATTCCTATGTTGAATGTAATTTGCAGTCTCTTACTCTTCGGCTTTTAACCTTTTCAAGGGCCGTTCTGTTTTGAGAAGTGATACATATGTGGTTTCCTTGGAATTAAGATATTCGTTTAATCCCGAATTGGAAATAAAATTGTAGGAGACCATCAATAGATATATGAAGTCAAAATGACTCTTGCTATTAAAGTATTATAACATTTGGTGAATAGAAATAAAAGGACAGGATTATATATAAATTTGTATTTTAATAAATTTTAGGATATTTTTAATTTATTAAAATGCAAATTACAAATACAAATTCAATTTCGTTTTCGCTTTCAAATTTAATGCTAATTAGCTTAGTAGGATAGATAATAAATGTGTAGACAAACTAGGTTGTTTTATTTTTTAAAATTTTTATTTCTTAATTACTTATTTAATTTACTAATTTTATTATAAAATTTTAATGAAATCTTTCATTATTTCTATTTTTTTTACGTTTTTTTTATTTATAATTTTTGATTAACTCTTAATTGTAGTTCAAGTAATCATTTCACTGTATTGAGTGTTAAGGCCATAATATATGGTTGTTTTTTTCACTTGTTGATTTTTGACATTATAAAGAAATTTCGCCTAATCAGAATTGTTAAAGGTGTTTGACCACGTTCGGGATGAATTTTTTGAAAAAAAGTTAGAAAATAGTTATAATTTTGAATATTATCATAAAAAAGATTGAATAAATATCTATGTAACCAAAATATACCAGTTCAATAGCAAAAGTTTTTTAAAAAAAAAAACGTTTTTTTTTTTGGGGGGGGGGGCTAAAAAGAGGTATAAAGCAAAAATCATTTAGCTTAGAGGTTTGTCAAATTGTTTAAAATTTTGTAGATAGTTTAAGCAACTTATTATCTAGTTCCTGAACTAAAAAATAAGCTATATTTCCATCAGTTCTTTAAATTTTGGGTTCAACTGATAAATATAACAAAAATTTCAATTTTTTTCACATTGTGCAGCACTAAAATAACTATATAAATTATTTCTAAATAAATAGATTTATTCTCTAATTCAGAAGCTGCAAAACATATTAAGAAATTATTATACCAAATTGAACAAGAACATATGCTTTAAATTTTAATTTCTCAGATTTTTCGTAAAAAAAAAATTCTACAAAAGATTAGAATTTGGGAAAATGGCATTAAAATGTATGTAACTGCAAATATAAAAATCAATGCAACTTCCCAAAAATTAGATTTAGAAACAAAATTCTAACGGTTTTTATAAAGCTACTTGTTTAAACATTAAGAATATTAAATTTAAAAGAATCAAATTTTTAACATAGTCACCTATCTTAAAATACAAATACGTATTTCATTAATTTATGTTTTCACTCCGAAATTTAATGCGAAATGTCGTGGAGATATTGAAAATAAAAGTGAAGGCAAATTAAGCTGTTTAAAAAATTGAAATTTTCTTTTTTAATTAATTTAATTTACTATTTATATTATAAAATTTTATTGAAGTATATCATTATATCCATTTTTGATATGCGTTTTTATTAATTTAAAATTTTGGATTACCTTCCAATTATAGTTTAAAAAAATCATGTTACTATATTGAGTTTAAGGCCACAATACATGGTTAATTTTTTTTCTCTTGTTGATTTTTAACATTATGTCTAATCTAATCAGAGTTTTTAATTAAAATATCTTAAGCCATTATTTATAAAATGATGAATTTCATAAAAGTCATTCTTGTCACGACATTAAAAAAGATTAAATAGAATGCTGAAAAGATGAAAGACAATTTGAGAAACTTTATCATAAGGAGGAATCACTTGTGTAGTTTTTAGACTTCCAGGATAAGCTTTTAAATCAACCATTGCACCTGAGAGTGCAATCAAGATTATTTTCCAACTGACGCGATCTTTTTCTCTTGATTCACTTTTTCCAAAGCTTATTCGCACAACCCACGCTGATTCTGAATTGAATGTTGTTCTTCAGACAGCGTTGATTGTTCAGTGAATAAAAATTGGGTGATGTCTCACGCCTCAATGGAAGATGTTTTGCGTCGACGACGACTGCTTAGTTGCTTTTAAAACCGGCAATAAATAAACCATAAATATCTTACTAGGTTTGAACTCGTCACTTGCACTTGTTTATATTTGTTTAATCTTTTTTTTTTCTGCAGTTTTTTTTAAAAGTGTAATTATCTAGTTTTGTTTATCCAATTGTTTTAAAAGAATAGTATCACTCCATTTTTAATAAGAAAAAAATATTTATATAATTGCTGTTGAAAGGAACTGTTATGTCCCTTTGGAACTTATGAACATTCTTTTTTTATTTGACTTTTGATAGTTCTGTATTTTAAAACTTGTTGCAAGAAATGGCTATTTATTATTGGACATCTGCTTTGTCTTTTTACTTCAGGATTTTTCTATTTTTATCCGTAGTTTTGTACATTTTGTGTAAGTTAATACCAATGTAACGTTTTGTTTTTATCATGTGAGAACATGATAATGTTTTGGCTTGGGGTATTTGAAGCCTCAAAATGCATGGATGAAAAATTAACGATTTATTGTTTATGAAGCATCAATTTTTCGCTTTCAGGGTTATTAGAAAATGATTAAGAAGGTTTCACATTCGGCGGCTTATCGCCAACAAAAAGTTACAACTTGGCGCGATGCATCCAATTCTCCTATCTGGCTAATAAAGAGCTGGGTCGTAAGAAGTGATCACCCGAAGAAGCACTGACAAGAAAATGGGAAACAACAAAGAGACTTGTCGAAAGTTACATATAATTTTTTTTTTTTAATTTTTCTTGCTGACAAAAAAGTTTGGGAGCTGGAACGATTTTGAGATGGAGGAAAAAAAAACTATCATTTTTCTAAAAGTGGACGATTATGCAATAATTTAGAAACATTATTATTCCAAACCAGTTTAAACCAAATTTTCAAAAAAAAAAAAAAAAAATCTGGTCTCGACATTTGCATAAACTGATAGTCACGTAATTATTTAAAATTAATAATTTGTTTTTTCAAGAAAAAAAATTCTGGTCTTGAGAAAATAGTTTTAGAATTGAATTGATTTTGAGATAGTCAAAAACCATCGCTTTTCTAAATGTTGGAAACGACGAAATACGAGTCATGTGAGAACACGAAGTTTTTCTGTAGTTCTGTAGTAGAAGTTCGGATTAATACCCCGTGACTTAAAAAAATAATGTTCTCACATGATAACTTGAAATTTCCGACAGCAAATTTCAATTTTAGTTTTTATTTATTTATTTTGTATTCATATTTCCCACTATTTTTACCCGTGCATTCTCTGGGTACGCTGTGTCATTATGAACCAATAAATAAATTCGTATGCTTCCAAATGATATCTGTGATTGCCTTTTATTCATAGAGCATGTAATTTTGGAGTTTCTCCGAGATAACTGTCGAAAATACTGTTGCTCAATAATAAATTTTGCATCCTTTTTACTATATCTATACTTATAAATAAAGCTCAATATGTGTGTGTTGGCGCTCTACAGGCCTGGTCATTTGACCTACAGCTACCAAATTTGGCACATGTATACCTTGGAGGTCGGGAATGTGCACCTGGGGTCCCTTTTTTTTAAATTTTTAATTAGAATTTTAATTATTAATTAAAAACTAACTTTCCCGCCAAAAAATCTTCCATTTTCCCCACCGCCAAATGAGTAAGGCTTCAGTTTTTTTCCCCCCATCAGTAATAAGGCTAGGGTTAACATTTTTCGACCGATTATTTCAAACGATTCTGTTTATTTTTTTAATGTTTAATGCATTTAAAATTAAACATTGTTAATTAATCGATCTTTCAGATTCATTCTAAAGTACTTTTGAATTAAAATAACACAGAATAAAGGAAATTAAAAATGTCTAATCTGCATAGCGTTACCCCAACTGGCGTAGAAAAATTCACGCATTTGCGTTACCGTAACTGGCGTTGAAAATTCACGCATGCGCATTGTGTTCTGATTGTTGACATGACAACCATTATCAACGTATGATTTAAATTATTTTTAGGTTAGTTGCATGCTTTTGTAATTAAATGGTATTTATGTTAGTTATATATTTTTTGTATATGCTTATAGTTTTAAGTACATCGTTTTTTAAGTAGTTTTTTTAAACCTGTTTTCGACAGATTATTTTAAACGATTCATTTTATTTTCTTAGTGTTTGATGCATTTAAAATTAAACATTGTTAATGAATCGATCTGTTCATGATGAATCTGAGAAAATTTTGTTGAGATATTACATAAATTAAGATATTCTTTAGTGCCCATAAAGTTTAAACGCTCAGTGACTCTGTGATCAGTAATCATATTATAAAAAAATGCTTTGTTTCAGTAAAAAATATTATTATATTAATTGCTGATTAATTCTTTCCACTTTAATTTAAAGCATAAATTTCATGGGAGCTAACAGAAAATTAGAGAGATAATATTACGTTATGACTGAAGGCTTTTATAATATTATGAGTGAATTATATGACTATCAAAATTTGAAGTTTTAAAATATTTTGATGAAGAATCTATTAAAGTAGGAATTGCGTAAAATATTTAATTATTAAAATTTAAACGAACATTAGGATTGGCGAACCATCTGGTCTCCAAAGGCAGCTAGTATTTAATAAAATTGCATTTTTGATGATATAAGTTTAAAAATTGTACTAATTTTTCTTGAATTTTGGCAATAGATTACAATGATGCGTTGAAATTCAAATCGTATTCATTGTTTCATCAAATATTTAATCTCGTGAATTTCTTCCATTGTGAAAAGTTAAAGAATAATTTTGTTTAATATCTCTGTCTGAATTTGGTGTAGTAATGTTACAAAAAAATTCTTAAATCCCTGCAGTGAACACATTAAATGTAATTAATATAACTGCTATTTAATTATAATTATATTAATTATAATTATTAATGCCATTTTCTCTCTTTTTTTTTTTCAGGTGTACAATGGTCTCATGGCTCGTCCCGATTGGAAGGAAGTTGTTAAAATCCCCATTGGAGTGATCCCAGGTGGATCTGGCAATGGGCTGGCCAGAGCCATTAATTATGCCGTTGGGTGAGTGCCCCTCGCTACACTTTGTGTTTTAACAATTTGCTTTCGCATTCATTGATTTTACTTCAAATCGTTTGGTGTTATCATTATTCACTATGCCTATGTTCCGGCATCGATTGTGTAGCTCGTGACCTTTTGTTCTTTGATCTAAATCTATTTTACCAAATGGGCAGGTTTTCTGTTTTTTGAAGAAACGGTAGTTTCTGAAAGTTACAGTACACCTAAGATTTTATCAATCGTGAAGTTTATTTGGCTACCACTACGAGTGCCAAGCTCAAATCAATTCTGTCTAGATTTTTGTGTTCTTTTTACTATCGATTTGTTTTGTCTGTTCATTCCTGATATCGATTAGATTAAATGGATTTTTTTATTAAAAAAAAACCATATTAGTATTCCTGTAGTATAATAAAAACCCCAGTTTGTAATGAGACATATATAATATTTAGTTATTCTTAATTTTGCTTTGAATATCGCTAAACAGCAATAATGAAACGATTGTCATTTTATGAAAATATGCTTAAATTTTTAGTGACAATAAATCGTCTTGGGCGAGTACGATAAATTTAACAAGCTGGAAAATGGGAAACGACGGCTTATTCTACGAATGTTCCAGAAAACACGAAACACGACGAGTAATAAAAAACATACATAGCTGCGATACACACACGCACACGCGCACACACACACACACACACACACACACACACAAATCAGCTCACAAATTCGAACAGAACTTTAGAGAGAGATTCTGCCCCATTTGAACTTTTCTTCTAGATTTTATAATTTCTCGGTAGGGTGTAATGTAACAGGAAATTCTCAAGAAGAATCTCCAGATCTTGGTTTCTAATAAGAAGAAAAAAAAAAGACCTTAATTCTTGTATTTTTTTGAACCTTTATTTTTGTCATTATGTCATTCAGTATCCATTAAAAATATCTGTAAATCGATCTTCTTTTACCGAAGGAGTAACAGAGAAAGTAAATGGTATTACAAACTCATAAGTGTTTTGAATAAATATTCGACACTACGTAAATTTTATATATATAACTCAAAGCAACCTTTGTATAAGATAGCTCAACAATATAGCATTCAGATAGCGCAGGCACTTCGTTCTCAAATTCGTCACGTTATGAGTATTCTTTAGATAATTTCAGGATTTCTGTATGAAAAGAGTCGATAGTCCTCATACTGACAAGAACTGTGATCAAATTTCAGTTAAATGTGAAAAATATTGCATATTAAGTGGATTTTATAAATTGGAACATTAAATAAAAAGTGACGCGTAACTATCCAACAATTAAATAGCATTTTCTACCCATAACAACAGAAAAGATTTTTTTATTCAGATCTGCAAATAAAATTCTGAATATTAAAGTACACTATGGAAGAAACATGACGCTTGAAGTTGAACTAGTTTTTGGAGCTTCGGACAACTTTTTGTTTTTGTAGAAACAACACAATTTATTTATTATAGCATAGATAGAAGTAAATTTCGTTATTTGTGTATAGCTTTTTAAGCAATATTTCATGAAAGCTGCAGTGTCTATCAGTTTCTTTTATAGTTAAATTAATATTAACTATAACTATAAATTGATATTAAGCTCCAAGCCTGAATGTTCTCGTATAAATAAGGAGAAGCTCGGACTCCTTTCTCCTTCAGACTTTCAAAAACATGTGTTTTTGTAATCAATTTTAATATTATATAAGTAGTTTTAATTCATTGTTTTTAACAAAAAGGAATAACAAGCGCTTAATCAATTTCTGGAAAATTAATCCTTTGCACAAGGAAAAGTAATTCGATATGCTTATACAAGGACTTGTTTATTGCACCGAAAAATAAATATATATGTAATTGTTTCAATTTGAATTTTCCGGAAAAAAATTATCTACATATTCTTATCACTCTGTAGGTATTTTTAACGATCAAAATTAGAATAACTAAATAAATAAAACTTCAAAATTATGCACCGTTTTGAATGGTGTCTGAGAGGAGCCAACCAAGTGTAAAGAGTTAGATTCAATAAATCGCATTTAAAAAATTACACAACTGAAATTTGAAAGTAATTTTTGACAAAAGGGGGAAAAAGTTTTCTTAACACAATCTAAATAATATTATTACGAATTTGTAATGTTGCTTCCCAGCGCATTTAGTTCCACCGTAAGGAAGATTGTTTGACTACCAGCTCTATTAGATGCTGAACGGATGACGAATCGCTGAACCCTGGACATGGCGACCATTTGGCAATTTTGACGAAAAATGAAAGATTCTCGAATCTCCAGGAATTTTCGGGGATAGGAACATTAGGGTGTGAAGTATGCCGATTCTCCGAGAACTTTCTGTGCCCTTTTGTCAAAGCTATAAAAATCCGGCAGATCGAGATGGAGTGAGTCAGTTTGAGAGTCCAGCGAGGCTCCAGCGTTGAGTGGAGTTCAAGCGATTAATGAATTGAAAACTGAGTCGTGTGCCGAATCTTGGTGTTAAGTATTGAAACAGCATCAAGTCGTGCGCTGAATAGTCAGTCGTAGAGTAGTTAAGTCAGCAGTTGAGTGCAGATAATCGGCAGTTGTGCAACTGAAACGAGGAGACAGTGGTGAATAGCAGACGTTTTTGAGGGGACGAATAATTATGTGAAGTCTCTCTTCTTGCTGAATTCTGTCTGCCCACTTTGTGTGCTATTGTGATTGTTTATTACCGCTTCACACCTTGTGCACTGCTATACATTGTAAGTGCTGTGCTTTTGTACATCTCGTTTGTACATTGTAAGTGTTGCTTATTTGTGTTTGTTGTGTATTTGTTGTTTGCGTGTTGTGTCATCTTGTTTATAAATGTTCTTATTTGTCATTGAGCCTGTTTACTGTTTCACCATATATTCACTACAACGACTCCATTGATTTTACTTAATTTTATATAACATTTTCTTTGATAATATTTAATGTCAATTGGGCATTTTTAAAAATTATAAAATTTCATTTTTTTGGGCGGGAGGGGAATTATTAAATAACAAAATTTGCTAGCGATAATTAATTAAGAATATTACTAGAACAATCTTGCATATGGACGTAACTAGAAAACTTAGATCTAGATGGGTAAAATTTGTTACGTAGATTCCATTGGCTTCCAAAATGTAAATCCAAATCAGATTTTTAACCAAATCCATTAAGGAGTTGACCGTTGTGATGTCATCAAAATACAGCCGAGTGATTAGGCCAAATTTGTCTTTTAAATTTGTTTATTTATAACATCACAGTTGGACAAACACAGAAAACACATAACTTAAAAAACATTCACAACATATAAACAATAGGAAATTCATACATTACAAATCCATTCCCACGACCATTATCTTAATCCAGAAGACAGAACACCATCAGCAGGCATCAATGCCTTTTACTTTCAACACCACATAATACAAAACAACATCACATAGCGCAACACCACGCTGACTCCCGCCGAAAAAAATCTCCGTCTGCCAAACGTACTACCGGTGTGATGTCATTCCATTTTTGATCTACATCAATACGGTGCTGCCATCTATCTTCTGGCTATTTTCCGGTCAAATTCTTTACACCGTCTATTAGTATGTATTTTTGCTTGCATATAAAGGCGATTATTTAAAAAAATGTCGCAGTTTAGATAAATTAAATTTAGTTCAGTTTTAGCATCTAAAGTGTGAATTCTTATCAGATTTTGGATCAAACTTTAAATAATCACCAATCTGCCAGTCTGTCCTTTTTTGTGCATGTAAATCCGATAGCTCGAAAATGTATTTACAAATAAATGAAATTTAGTTTGTAATCCTGTGACTACATTTGTAGCTCTATTACTGAATAGAGCGTAACCTAAATTGTGATTTCAATCTTCCTGAATTAAAACGTCCAAAATACATATTTATTTTTTAGTACTTGTGTATGAACTGCATATGAACGATTAAAGGCCAAAAACCGCAAGTTGGATTCAGAAAAAAACACTAAATTCACGCCAAAAATTCATCTTTCGTGACTATTATTCGCCAGAGGAAATTTGAGTTAATGCACAAGTGCCGCTTTTCTGTATTACTTCCTATATTATGTGAAGCTCAGAGTACTCATGAATGAAAAGAAAAATCTGAGCACTTGCTGCATTCTCATTCTTTCCTAAGATCCACAGTTTTATGACCCACAGGAGTTATAACGCTTTGTAAAATAATCTTTAGAAACCATGTAACTTGGGACAATTTCAATAATCATTTTTGGTTGGGGTTAAATGCACGAAAATTTTGTATGAGTTTATTGCTTTCAGTAACAGTACTGAATTAAAATTAGGCAGTTAACTGTTTCGACTTCATCTAAAAATACATATCTAAATTGTGTCGTAAAAATATAACGATGGCGAGTATACTCATCAAACACAGAGTATATGTAATACGAAATTATGTTGTAGTGAAAGGAATTTTATTATTATATTTCAATAATCAGGTTTATTTATTCACTTAAATTAACATACACTTTTTTGCATATGAACGAAAAGAAACATAAATTAATTTATTTTAATTTACTGTTACAGAATATTATTGAGCAAAGCATGGTACAAATAGATCCTCATCCTAATTTTTATTACCAGGCGCTCCATTTATTAAATAGTCTAAAACAATTTATGGCTGTCTAATTGCTTCTGGGGTGACTATTACACACATTTAAGAAAAACAACATATTATATGCTATTTTTTATAATAATTATTAATAATCTTTTATTTGTTCCTTTGATTTCGATTTGGCCTCAAAATAGTTTAAACATCTTGAAATTTACTAAATTACTATTTTTTTTTTTTTTAACTAAAATTATTATTTAAACTGCAAATTGTCACTATTTATTACTCCTGACGAATAAACTCGTCATAATAAAAAAAATGTTGTATTTTTTTCCATGACAAGTATACTCGCCGAAAACAGTTAGCTGGTAAGGTTTTGCTTTTCACCTTTTTAAAGTTTCTACTTTCTTTGATTTGCAGAGAACCGTATGACGTGACAGTTGTGACACCTTCCGTGCTGAATATCTTAAAAGGACGGGTAGCCCCCATGGACCTGGTCCGTGTGGAGACGCCCAAGGAATGCTTCTATTCTTTTCTGTCCATCGGGTGGGGACTCATGGCGGACATTGACATTGAGTCCGAGAGACTGAGGGCCCTGGGAGAAGCCCGCTTCGCTGTTTGGGGCGTCATCCGAGCCATCGGTCAGTAGAAAATCTTAAATCTAAATGATAGTTGTTTAAAGGTCCTTGATGATAGCGACCTTAAGTCTGTTTTGTTTTACGTATTATCTAATTAGATAATACATTCCATTTTGGGAGTGCGTTATATTTTAGTTCATTCTGCTGAACAATGTAGATTCAGAGTAATTATTGTATCGAATTGCAACGTCAGTTGAAATGTCCAAAGTTTTGAAATAAGGTATAATTGCGGCTTAATGAGGCGGATGGACAAGCCAGATAACAAAAATCTGGATAAGCCGGAGTTCATAGAACTCATTTCTTTGCCCAGCAATATCAGAAGACAAAGATTTATACCAAATTCACTGTTATAATGAGTATTTTCTGACTTTTTATTAAGTGCTAAGCCTTCCATTTATCTCAAGCCACGTAGAATGTGAACATGACCGCGGCCCGCTGAATCATGGAAGCAGTTGCGGGTAACGTGTCGAATTAAAATATAAGGCTCTGTACTGATAGTTTATATACTGCGCCGCAAGAATTTATTAGAAAAAAAATAAAGTTAAAGAATATAAACTGTTCACATTTTAATTTTAATTCTGAACACTTGACTGTGGTAAATCATTAAGCACACTCTAAGAACAATTTACGAATTCTATACATACTGTACAGTTATAATCAGGAACAGCGGCAACAGCTGAGGTCCGTTGCACATTGACGAAACAATGATCAACGCTGCCCTTTTCCTTGTAATTTGCACATGACACGTAAGAGGATCATAGAAGTCGCCCGCTTCCAACGCCTTGGCAATGTTGCCAATGCAATGCCTTGCCTTCCTCAATTAATTAGGATATAGAAAACTAGGCCGGATAGTCGCGAACCGAATACTCGGGAGTGTACTGTACACAAACCTTTATTCTTTCTTCAGATTTTCTATTAATATTTGCATTTTTATTGTAGTTTTCAATGATTTATTTGAATTAAAGTTCATGTATTTGGTTAAATTTAAATATTCCTTTTTCAGATATTCAAATCAAATTGTTAGAAATGAAATTTAGTAAAGAAATTAGAAATAAAGCAAGGGGAACCAGATTTGTATTTTACAACATCACAGAACTCGCTGATGTGCCATTTTTTGTAATACTACCGCAAACTAGATCATTGCCTTGAATTAATACGCATATAAATTTCTTTCGGCACTTGCTTTGTCAAGTTATGGACGTATTTCCGTCTCATATTGCGATGTTATAAAATGTTATTTTTTCCTCATTTCTTAAGGATTTTCTCGTTTTTTTTTTCATGTTTAGGTTTGCGCAAATACAAGGGCAAATTATCTTACCTTCCCGTTAGCGGCTACAAACCTAACTGCACAAACAAAGTCGTAGCCGAGCCCAGACCCAAACGAAGCAAGACCATCGACTGCCATCTTGCCTGGTCCGAAGATTCCACTGATCCGAAGAAAGAAGACCAGGAGCCAATATTTCGTTCCAAAAGCTTCGGCGCTCACGACCCCAGCTTGGACGACGAGACCGATGTCCGGCTTCTCAAGTTCAGCTACAGCGCCGAGCAATTCAATGACACTTTTTTGCCTTCTGCTCAAAGTCCACCATCGCCAGTGGAAAACATTCCACACATCCACTGTGACAGCACATCAGAAGAGCCAATCCTGGACGAACTGGGCATCACAAAATACTGTCCACCGCTTGACGAAACGGTACCGGATGACTGGGTGGTCATAGACGATGAATTCGTGCTTGTATATGCTTGCCACCAAACGCACTTGTCCACTGATGTTCTGTTCGCCCCAGAGGCTAAGATGGATGACGGCATCATGTGGTTGATTGTGATAAAAGCAGGCGTTTCCAGGGCCCAAGCGATGTACTTTTTGGCTTGCCTGCAAACTGGAGATCATGTGCATATTCCATATGTCGATGTGATCCCGGTTCATGCTTTTCGTTTGGAACCCTTTCGTGATGAGGGTTACCTCACCGTTGACGGTGAAGTCATCCCTTGCTGTAATATTCAGGCTGAAGTGATGCCCTCTGTGGCTCGCGTTATGACGCGTTAAAAGATAAGTGACCGAATCGCTATTGGAACTTGGATAATATCGATCGAGAATGAATCAACATAGTAATTAAGCTGACCCTTTTTTGTTAGAATATGGATTTACGTTACTCCGTGACGATTCAGTATTGAAAAGAAACCGTAATTTCCATTAAACTGCCCCAAGAAATGAAGAATTAAAATTTTTATTTCTGTTAGTAGGTTTCTGTTCTATAAACAATAATGTATAGATTATGCACAACATATCTTTGCATTAAAAAAGAAGGGAAAATATACACTTCTATTTAAAAAAAATTCATTTTTCACCATCAAAAGCTGTTCTTTTTTTTTACCCCCACCCTCTTAGTATTGGAACATTGAAGTCCCGGAAGTTTTGCGAGATCGGTCAGATTTTGCTTCTTTAATTTCGGATCTTGTAAAATTGTGTCATAAATCAGTTGCCATAAATATGCCATACATAAATCGTTAACTGTAAAGGTCTTGTTTGTATAAGTTGAAACAAAGCGTGCGCGGTTTCCTGCTATAAAGTCATATATTAATTCAATGGTCCAATGTCATTCAGTTAAAAAAATTATCATTAAAAGATTCATATTTATTAATTAAAAAATAACCGTATATGTATTTCTTCGTTTATTTTATTTTTAATGATTTTTTTAGAAAATATTGCAGCACTTTTCGCACACCTTACACGCCAAATGTGATATTTTCAGTAAAAGTATCATTTTGTCTAACAACATTGCAAATACGCTTTTAATTCTATAGTCGATGGCAACGAGAACTCTATGAGGGACCTTATCATTCTCTCTCTTTTAAATATAAAGTGTTTTTTTTTTCGTACTAAACAAAACAAAACAAAATATTGGTGCTTATAAATAATTTCTTTACAAATGTTTCATTTTTAAATGCGTGAAGAATCGTATTCCGGATTGATTACATGGTATAACCAACGTATCTCGTTGCTTTTTTCCATTTTTTTCCACTACTATTTTATTTAATTATTGATATATTTTTCAAATTGCAACACAATTCTTTAATATTTACCAATGTTTGGAACTTTAAATTATTTTAAAAGTTCTGATCGCTGAATTTTTATTAGGATTTTAGATGTATTATCTTACAAATGTCATATAATATTAAACAGTAAATGCGGTACATGTATAAGTTGCAAAGAAACACTTGCAATTTTTTTTCCCTTGAAACACAATCAAAATTATCTTTTGGCTTCAGAATTTAATTTCTTGGCAGCGTGCCAAAATGTAATGCACCTGCCTTTTTGTGATAAATTTCGAAGCCTTTCTAAATGTGTTGATTTATTCTCGACTCACAGAATTATTTATTAATTACATATCGATCCATTATTTGTGCTAGCTTAATGCATGATCTTCTGTTGCCGATGTTATGAATAATTGGGGAAAATAAATTCACAACTTCAATTTTTTTAACTGTAATTTAAAATGCCAAATTTTTAATTTTTATGTATTTGTTGTCTTTCAACAAAAAAAAAGGGGGGGGGGGTTGACAAAAAATATTTTTTATGTGTTTTTCAAATTTTTGGACGTGTTTTTAACTATATAAAAATGAGGATTTTATTTAACTCCTCTTGCCTGTATACCATGTTAGGATGAAATCGACAATATTGTTGAATTGAAAATATCTTGATTTCAAATTTTAGAATACTGTTCGTTAATTAATGTAACTGTTAATTTTATCAATTGATATTATAATTATATATTGTCAAAGATTTTTGTATGTTATTTTAAATTTGATTCAAAGGAAAACCAATTCTTTTAAATGAAATTTATCATATATAATCACTAAGCATACATAGATGATTTTTATTAATAATTTTGGTTTTATATGAAATTTTATAATTTAATATCTTCTACAAATGTTCAACAATGTTTAATGCCTAATATCTCCTAATCATTAAGTAATTTTATTTTGCACAAATTTTAGAATAAATTAATCAAACTAATAAAGCATTTTAACAAAGAAAATAAGCAAAAATAAAAAGATGAAATGCTTTTTATGGACTAGATAAAAGATGTTCTGATAAACCATCAAAAAAAGTGCAAAAGACATTCTTTTTTTAAAAAATTACTATTTTTGTCAAATTGTGTTTGACCTAGTGGTTGTTGTTTTGTTAAGAGTCTAATGAAAAATGTGAAATATAGTTGATAATTATTTTATTTCTATTGATCTATTTATCATGTTCAATTTTATTGTTTCAAAATTGTAAAGAGATTACTAAATTTGTTTATTCATTTTAGTTATGTTGTTTGAAGTTTGTGTTTCAAAAAAAGTTTTTCACTGCTAGGTTGTATGAATCAAATATTATTTTTGTTACTATAAAATGATTTATTTACAGTTGTTTAATGCCCTTGAAATAATGTTATTTCTTTTATCAACCATTTGATCTATTTATTGTATAATTGTATTATGTTGTCAGGAATGTACAGGCATATATCACTCATGTTCCTTTTTAAAATTCTTCACTGAATTTTGTTATACTCTGGCAACTATTACTGTTAATTGTTTACAAAATCACATCATTAATTCTTTCAAAACTGCTGACAATTTTTCTTTTTCATTCAGGACAAAACTCAGCTACTTACATATGTTCTAATATTTTAGAAAATATTTATTTTCAAAGGCGCAGCATAAATTTATTATGCTTTCATTTTTAATTTTTGATTATTACAGTTGTATAGCAAAATCGGTGTATTATAGCAACACATGGAACACAGGAGAAAGATAGCAAACAATAACTTTAAAGTTAAAAAAAAAATTTTTAAGCATAATTTAAAGACACGACTTTTGATCAAAATTCTAAGAAATTACTTTAAAAAAACATTATAATAATATCAAAATTTCATCAGAATAGCTATTTTTATAACTGAAGGGATACTTTCAACTATCTGATTGTTTACTGTTGATTATGTTGAAATC
>JAPMOR010023350.1:0-82582 GCA_026543865.1 Argiope aurantia | reverse complement strand
TCCAAATCAAGATAACGTATCAAAGCTGGCAACCTCCAGATTGGCAAACCTATTATCTTTCACCTTTATTATGCGCTATGATTGGACATTACACCCTCGCTTTTGAACATTTCTCAAAACACGGCGCAAGACCGTCGTCGGCGAGTTGGCGATTTTTAAAAATTGCGCCAAGCAGGGGGTTTAACTTCGGTCGTACCGAAATTGTAAATAAAAGGGGAAAATAACTGCAATAATTTGAGAACACGCGAAATAAAAATCTAACATGAAATAAAATACGAAATGACGATAGCTCAATTAACAACGTAAAGTTGCAGCACTTAAATGAAATAGAGAGATGAACAGTGGATCGTTAAAGCTTTATTCCGCTTACACCTAACGCTAATAACATTACATACAACTCCGTGTTTTAGGTAATCAACAAATTCTGACGGCTTTACTAAAAATAACCTCTTTCATTCACTATTTAGAATAAATTCTATAATATTTACAAATATAGAATAATAAATAAATTGCACTTACCAAAACGCTTGGAATGGCGACTCGCAATGCTAAATAAATTCCAAAAACAAGCCAGATGATTCATGGGAAATTCCTAAAATATATTCGAATAGCGCCATCTAGGCAAGACCACTTTCAGGACATCAGGGCGAGTATGGGGCGACTACATTAAAATGGCCATTTTCAGAAAATCGCCGTGAGAGCTCGCCCCGATTAAAAGGCGACCTTTAGAGGCGATAGAAAAAAAATTGATCAGTGTCCGATATCGCCCCGACCCAAAAGCGACTATCGCAGAAAATGTATGATCTGTAGCCGAGCAATGCGAGGCTTGGCCAATCAATTACCGACTATTCTTGCTGCTTGGGAATGGAAACCAAATTTCTGGCTAATTTTAGAATTTTGATGTCAGAATCATATGACGAATTGCATTTATCTAGTTTGTAGTGTTTTTGATTTATACCGTTCGCATACCTTTCAATACAAAAATAATCAACTGTTTGACTGATTTAGCTCCAAGTTCACATGAGTTCTTACCATGAAAGGGTTAAATTTTTTTCTTCTAGCATTTTACGTTTTGGAGTCATTGTGCTCACAAACATACCTAATTCAAAAACAATTTTTATTAGGCAATATATGACTGAATTTCTGTTTGAAGCAAATTTCCATTCACATCGCCTTATTGGGAATTATATCCCCTCGAATGTTGAGAAAAAATATATAACATTCCGAAACACTCCTTAGGAACTCGCAATTCTCATATTTTTTCCGAGGTTAACTGACCAAGTATTTATATGAGGGGTGTTATACAGTTTACTAATTTTTTTGCCTTCCCAGTTTGAGAATGGTATCATTTAATTTATTGCATGAAAAATGAGTATACATAAGTCTGGCAGCCTAATGCCCCTTCCGAGTTTGATATTACTTGTTATGATGAGTTTTTTTCAGGCCTAACAAATAGTATTCAGAAGGTAAAATAATATTTTATAGTAAAATATATTTCCATAATATTAAAAGGTTTTTTTTTTCGCTTTCAGGCAGAAACATTTTTTCTTTATCTTCCGCAATCTCAACTTGGTTCTATCAGGTTATTTTATGTTTCTTAATAATATTCTGATAGCGCGTTTCAAAATTTGGCTAACATAACAATTGTGATGGATCATTCGATAATTTTGTACAGTTTAAAAAAAAATCCAACTTTTTACAGTTATTTCAGCCCGAAAATTTTTCACTGTTATTCCCATTAATTCTAGAAATAAAATTTGTATACCCATCCTCTCCTAAACACTTTGTAGAAAAGATAATTGATTATTAGTTTTATTCTTTCCCGTAAAAGAAATATGTGTATTTATATCTTGATTATTCTAAGAGAAGTGTTATTATGAATCCAAAATCAAGTTAATTTATTATCACTGTATACCGTTACTATTTCTTTGTATCTGGAGTATTGTAAATTAATTAAATCCAATTGTAGTCATTTGTTAATATCAAATAAAAAAAAGTTATGCAAAATAATTTTGCAATCAGCCTAGTACTATTTTTTGATGAGCATATAGTAACGTCTATATATTTATGATATTGAAATAAATTTGGAATTAAAATTTTAACAAGCATAGCATGATAGAATTCGTATATTTGAAATGCTGTACAGTTTGTCCAGTGATTTATTATTAGACTGGTCTGATTATTCAGCGATTCAAAGGAGCAGATCAATCAGTCCAATCCTGGTGGAATTTCATTAGAATTCTCTAATTAGAATCGAGTAATTCCTCTGGAAACGCATTCGATTTCCAATACGTATCACAACTATCACAACTCTAATGAGAATTTCGTGAAAAAGTTTTAAAAAATTCTTGTACAAAGAAAGAGAGTAAATAGTTATTGATGTTATTGAAGTATTTAGCAGAATCAATAAAGTTTTGTTGAATATGAATAATATTCAGTTTTTTATTTAATAAATGTTATATAATATTTAATGAAGAAAAAAAATGATAACTATTATACTGTACATAGATTTGAAAGAAGAAAAACTAAGAAAGATAATAAAAATGAATATATGTTGCCAACAGCAAAAAGAAAAGTAACTGTTGCCATACAAAACCGTGAATCACAAATTTGCATCTACAGTAGTTATTTCTCAAAATAATAAGAATCGGTATTATTTTTAATGAAGATATAAATTAAATCTTTATATGAACAAAATTCTCAGACTAGTTTCAACATTCATTTGAATTTTTATTCTCCCAAAACTAAAACATTTTAACACAATTTCTTTGGGTATCAGAGAAACGACTGATTTATTAAAATTAAGTTTATCCTATTCCTATTTTTGATGTTAGGTTTATAAGTGGTACAATGATGCACCCCTCCAATTTAATTTTACAACCCATTGAAAATATTTGTTGTTGGTAGTTTAGCGTCGAACCGCTGTATAAAGCAGCGCCTAGTTAGATTTCTGACAATATGCTACTTTGTTTTCAAATGACTTTGACTTTTGACTTCTAAATTGATTTGATTCAATTGAATGCTGGAGTTTTGTGTGCTCTTATACACGAAATATATAAAGAGAAAATATTGTAAACATCAAAAATTGAATTTGTCTGTATTAAGGTGTACGCACCCACTAGAAGATATTTTTAAATTTTAGCTTTATAAATCCAGTTTTTTCACAGTAATATATGTTTAAACTCATTTCAGTGTGAAAAGAAACCAAATTACACTAATTATTAATCAATTAATATGTAATGAGCTAATTAGCATATTTTTTGAAGCATGTTATCTTAAATTCTAAATTGTGCAGACACAATTCCAGTTGGAAATTATGCCTAATATAAGTTTTTCTGCCTCAATTAAGTTATAAAAATTATATTGATCTTTTTAACAATTTTTTCATCAACGATGAATAGAAAAAATGAGTAATTTTCTTGTAATTTTAACATTTAAATAGCTATTAAAAATTTATTGCTATAAATATAACTTTTATTGAGGCACAAAACATCCACTGTTTTATACAGATTATTTTGATAAATAATTGTATTTCGTTAATTTCTTGTTGAGTTATGATTGTTTGAATGAAGCAACATAGTGGAAAAATATCATTCTTCATGAAATGAGTTTAAAAAAACCTAAACTAAAGTTGTTAATGAATGTATCTCAAGAAAAATTATTATAACTCGAGAAATATTCCGAATATTGACATCTTAGTATCGTTTCGGAGCTAAAGGATCAGAGAACATTTTCGAGCAATAAAAAAAAATTCGATATTTAAACGGTTTTTGAATTTTTATGTCTATACGTATACCGTAACGAACATGGCGATTCTGACTTCTCTGAATATGAAAAACATCTTTTATTTTCTCCTAGACGAAGAGAAAGTATTGTAATTATCGAAAAATAGAAACTCGAGATTCTGACATATCTATACATTTCAAACCTCCCTGAATATACGAAACACATTTTTAGAATTTGGTTTATTTGCCTATTTATGAACATGAAAACTCAAAAACGGACTGAGCTATACATATGAAATTTTGCTGTTGGCCTTTAAAAATTTTGAAGGTTTCTATCGAATTTCGAAAGAATTCTATTTAGAGAGCGATTGTTTTGTGAGGCGTTTCGAATTAGCACGATAAAAATCAAAAAGGAGAGTAGATGAATAAAATTTCATGCTTAGATTTAACACCTAAAATGTAGTATATATATATTATTATTATTATTACTTTTATCTTATATATTCTTATATAATATAAAATTTTGAGCCTTTTAACCATTAAGCGAGTTGACCATCTATCTATATTTACTTTGACAAATATTGAAATGGAAAAATTCAAAAATGCAAAGACAAAAATGAAATTTGGTATGTGATTTTGTGAATATAGTTGCAGTTATGTGCAAAATTTTATTTACAATTATTTCGAAAAAGCATGTCCTAACTATACATTCGGTTTCTTGGTGCTTGTGTATTAACCACATTCGAACGTATTGTCAATGATCGGATGCTGATTGGTTTATATTTACTGTTTGCTGATAGCATGGGATTAATAATTTATAAATACATTTATTAGAGGCTGCGAAAAAATTCCAAAGTCACCTCTGTCACTGGTTTGAATTATGTCTGTCTGCTCTATCTCCCTTTGAATACGATAACTCAAATTACATCGAGATTGTGATGGAATTAATACCTTATCGGTATTTGACTGTCGAATTTTGGGCTAAATCCAACAAAAAGCAGTCTGTCTGTCAGTCCGATTGCTGTGATAGCGTTTAAAAAATGGAAAAATCTAAATATACAAAATTTAGTCTAAAATTTTAACATCTAGAGAGGAAATTTGTGTTAAATTATGAACAAAATTTGTTAAAAGACTGACAAATTATCGATTTGTGCATTCTGAAATATGTAAATAGGATAACTCAGAATCTAACAACTTACCTAAATAAAATGTGGTTTGTAATCATGTTACTGAAATTGTGTTATATTTCAGTTTCAAGTGATCTAAAAACGACATCTGCTATAAGTATACATTCGATTTTCTTCTCCATATTAGAAATCACAAAGCTCACATTTGCGGGGTTCTGAGCTGGAAAATAAACATTTTAGCACTCGTGGCTTTTGCTATCATACCCAAAGTTCACATTTTTTTAATTTTTTTAATGCAAGTGTGAAAGAAGAATAAAACATCTGTCTGGGAATAAGAAATAAATTTGGGGTAGATCTTTTCTTCTGGTTGTTGTAGATTCTGAATGAAGATATTGAATCAACTTCTGCTGTTAAAAGATTCGCAGATTTTTTTGAAAAAGACTTTTCACTAATGCCTGACGATGTACAATTTTATTACCATATTGTTATCATCAAATGAAATAAATTAAATTAAATTCTATATGAAAATTCTTTCATTACCATGAATATTTTAATTATAGTTTGATTTTTTTTCCATTTGGGAGAAAGCGTTACTGTAGCAATGCACAACGTATTTTTGTCTGAATTTTTCTACAATCTTTATCATCAAATTTTAAAGCTAATATTATTTCCTGCGGGATAAGAGAAAAGCATTTTACAATCCCCATGTCAGAACAGGTTTCATTTGATCCTCAAATTTAAAATACTTTTGCATAACTTATAATTAGTCTTCCAAAATTTCCCGTCGCTGACCTAGGATCATGTTCAAGTATGAAATTTTATATATTGTTGGGAAATTATCTTGAGAGCTTTTAAAGTGTTTATATTCAGCATACTGGGACACAATCATGAACCGAATTAAAGTTTGCTCTTAATTCTGCTTAGAAACTATTATTTCTCAATTTTCGAAAAAGTGGAATAAAAAAAAAGATTCTGTAGGATGTAGCTAAAGGGATTTGTAATGCTCATTTATACCTTTTACGGACCATGCATATTTATTTAAATGCACATTTATGGTGGATAGAATTGCATATGGAAGAGAATATAAACGGTTCCATTGGTCTTTAAATCGTGAGTTATTTTGATGAATATTGAAAGAAAGGGGGTGTTATAATCAAGATGTATTATAATCGAAATACATTTTCTTCCCACAAATATTTTCGGTAATCCATGCATACAATCATAAAATTTGAAACGAAAATTTCAAAATAAAAGTTAAAATGCATTTTTCATAACATCACGTGCAATTTACGAAATCCTATGTTTTTTGTTTTGTTTTTTTCAATCCTACAGTACTAGTCAAAAGTATTTCAAATATGAGAAATGTCACGTTTTTCAAGAAAAAGCCATCCAAAAGTAATATTTTTTTTCATATAAAGTGATATTTTCTAGTATAAATCTAGTGGAGAAGTGTCAAGCTATTGTATCATCCATTGTGAGCGAATCGTCTTTAACTATTGCATCCTTCCGGTACTTTATTATAAAATAGGTCAGACTGTGAAGGATTTCATTTCGTTTGTTGCGTTGTCGAAGTGCTGTTCACTGTGAATTGATTTCACAGTTCATTTCTTTTTAAAATCTGTGAATTAACTTGTGAGAAGTGCCAGGTATTTATTTTAATGCATCAAGAAAACATTTCAAATGTTAGGATTGTGCTTCGGTGCGACTGCAGTGAGTCGATTGTTTCATGCATCATAAAGAGATTCGAAACCGAAGGAACCGTAGATAAAAAGCCTAGAAGTGGTCTTGTGAGGTTATCTTCTAAACGTGATACATTGACACAATTATGCCATAAAAGTAGATTTGTAAGTACTGCTACACTTGTAAGAGAAGGGAATTGGTCCACGTCTGTCATTGCCAGTCCCAGAATAGTTCGCGGAAGATTCTGTGCAGCTAGTTACAAGGCCCAAGGCCAATGAAGAAAAAATACAGTGCTGACGAAAACAATGCGGAATAAACGATTGGAGTGAGCCAAGATGCACAAAAATAATTCGTAATGGAGACTTTATATTCAGCGATGAAAATCATTTTTCTTTAATGTCTAACAAGCCTGATCACCTTTTGTATAAAGCAAAGGGAGGCATGAGGCCATAATGCCTGGTTCATACATCAAAACACCCAGAAAGCGTAATGGTGTGGGGTGCATGTCATATCATTTAATTGGAGGACTTCATTTTGTACAATGAACCATAAATGGTGACAAGTAAGTTGGTGTGCTGAAAGTCAGTTGCTTCGTAGTGCTCATGGCATGTTCCTAAGGTAGAAATGGATATTTCTGCAAGATGTAGCACCCTGCTATACATCGACAAAGGTAAGACAATTTTTTAAATTAATTTCAAATTTCAGTTCAGCTCACTTCTGACATATTTATCGAAACATTCGTTATTTTAGGTTAAGGCTGCGTTTGCAAAACGTGATATTAATGTTCTCGCATAGTGAGGAAACTTGCCAGATTTAAAAACCACTTAGAACTTGCGGATTATTATGGGAAAGAAAATACTGAGAATCATCCCAGAACAAAACGAGTACTTCTGGAAACAGTAATTCAGATTTGGCACCATGAAATATCGAAGGAAGTGTTGCAAAACCTTGTGGATTCCTTGTATAACAGAGTGGCTGCAGTGAATGAAGCCAGTAGAGGCCCAACCGAATATTAAATGCTATTCAGTTAACTTGAACTCTTTTATTATCTTTTCTGATGATTTTTTCTTCATTTTTTTACTAGAAACCAAAATGAGTTTCAATACTGATAACCTGTACATTTTGTTTGTAATTTATTCTTTTTTGAAATTAAATATTTTTTGTTTGTTATATAACTTAATTATATCTTGTTTTTAGACTAATTAAACATATTGACATTTAAAAAAACATCATTTTAAATTTTTTAAAAAATATAACTTTTGTGAGCTTATTCTTGAAGAAACGTGGAATTTCTCAAACTTGCAATACTAATGACCAGTAGAGTATGAAAAAATTATAGTGCAGGAATTTAATATATAGCATTGATAATTATTGTGTTTGATAATATGATGTATAATATTATAATAATATTTGAATAAAAAATTTTGGAATTAAAAATTCACGTACTGTTATTCGAACTCAGACCTAAGCCAAAGAGGATCTATATGCGAAAATATTTGTCAACCGAGAATATTCTCATTTTTTTTAACTATAACTATTATTCATTTATTAAAAATTATTTTAATTAAAGATAGAATTTTTCGAATAGTCTAGTTATAAACCTTTTTTTATAAATGCCCTTGAATTTTATGCCCATTGATATTTTTTATCTGCTAAAGAAGAAATATGTTATATTTAAAAGTAGAGTAAATAGCCTGAAATGTGTTTTAGTCGAATCACTCTACGAATTGAAATTCAGTTGCCACTAAAAACCTACTGCTTTGTTCAATTATAAGACACAGAATTTGTCCAACAATTCGCAAGTTGATATCCTTTTATAAAACCTTCAGCATGATATTTCTTTTCAAATTTATAGCTTTGAACAGAATCATGCATCCCTGAAAAATGGTACCTCGAGACAAAGGAAATCTTAAGATATAAAGATATTCGAAGGAGAATTATTTTTAAAAAAATGAAGTTGATTTCAAAAACAAAGTAGCTTCTGTTTTCTACTATGAAATGTTTTTCTAAAAAGTAAAAATAAAAGGAAAATATCTTCATTGTCTGAAAATGTATACAACATTTCCATAAACAATTTTTTTTTATTTCTTTTGGCTGCATTAGAAAAAGAAAATCTCTTAAATGAAGTGCTTGCATACAACAACAACAACAACAAAAGAAAAAAAATACCACTCAAGAATTCTCAGTAAATAAAAACGTTATCAAAGGAAAAATACTCCGTGTCACGCAGATCCATGTGCGCCTGGGAAATCAATTTTTTCCTACCGAGCTTCATCATGAAAAATTAACCCTTCTATTTCATTTCCCCCCTTGTTCGTTGTGTTTAAACAGGAATCTATATAATTGTATGTATTTCATAATACACCATCTAGTTGATGAACGCTTGGTTTTCTTGAATAGCTCCAGGGTTCTAAAAATACAGATATTAGGAATCTCAACATATTCTTTTAAGGGAAGTCTTGCATAAGAAACAGAAGAGATGGCATATGTTTTCTATTGGGTTGTTCGGAAAGTAATTTCGTTGTTTTTTTGTGGAAATGAAAGACGGTTTTCGTATAATAAACAAATATTTTATTAAATTATATATTGGCCGTTCTGGCCCAACACCTTTTGCCATCTTTCTGGTATTAGCATCATTCCACGCTCATAAAATTTTTGGTCTTTGCTGCCAAAAAACGGATCGAGGTGGTTTTTGACCTCCTCATTTGAGGTGAAGGTTTTACCGTCTAAAAAATTTAGCGAACCAGTTCTGGCACTGGTGTACTGTCAACACACCTTCTCCATACACATTGGTCCATTTCTTTCTGGCTTGAACAGCATTTTTACCCTTTCTGTAGTAAAACAGTAAGATATGTCGAAAAGGCTGCTTATCGCTCTCCATATTTAAAAGGGCACCAACCAAAAACTGCTGCGTAGAATTAATTGGAATTTTTCACACTCAAGCCTTGCTATATGAGCTCTCAAAGCATATAAAAATTATATGGCTTAAATGTGAAGTTGGGTGCAAAAAATACAATTAGATCCTCTGTCGGGAAAAAACGAAATTACTTTCCGAACAACCCATTAATTATTTGGGAGTACATTTATTTATTATCTATTATGTTTATATTTTATTTGGAGCGCAGTCAGGTTATCTACAATTTAATCTTGTTCGTGTAGGTTTTTTTTGGCCCAAAATAATGAAATTGCAAATTTGTGTGCTTTCAAGTAAAATATAGATTGTTCAGAGTGAAATATGTTTGTCATTTTGTTTTATTTGATTTATTTTATTTGGAAATAAAAAAGGATTGTATAATTTTATAATTATGTTTTTACATAAATGCGAGCTTTTCAGTCAGTTGATATAATCAATTTCTAAAGCGCTGGTTTTCTTTCAGTTTTATACATTTTTTTAAACGTCGTTACTATACCAAGTGTTTTCATATTTAATTCACTACGATTCCCCCGTTTTTGAAGAATTATTTTTTAGAAACGAAATTAAAATTTATGATTAATAAAATGTTAGCTTCAAACATTCTTCTCCAGAAGTTTTAAGATAATTTTGAGAAGAAAAAATGAGTTAACTGCAAATTTATTTTTTGCTGAACCAACCAAAAAGAAATGTTTCAAAATGTTTCATATTTTCGTTGATTCACAAGCAGGTCACCCTTTTAAAAAAAAAGTGTGCAAAAAAATTTTTTAAAATCAAAAATACGGGAATTCTAACAGAAATCAAAACTTTTAAGCAGTGACAGAAGCAATCTAAGGGAATTTGAAATTAAATCCTATTTATATTTTATGTATTTAAATTAATTGTTCAAACCAATCTCCCAACCCCTATCACTCGTCTGCTTTTCGTCAATTTTTATCTTACATGAAGTTTCGTGACTTCGAAATGTGTCATCTATTACAACTGCCACTCTATTTTTAAAATGAATTCTCAAGATCACTACTTCATTGTATATTCTCTATGAGAAAATAGTTGATAGAGTTCCAAAAAGTAATGTATTGTACAACTAACAAAGCATTTTTTTGTGATTTTTCTAAACTAAACCTCGTTTAAAATGATTGAAAATTTATAACAAATTTCTGATTTTTAAAAAAGGAAATATGCAAATTTAAATAAAATTATTATCGTTATGTCGAACAAGCTGCTAACTAAATGATTTTCAAAAATATTTTTTTTTAAATGTAGAATGGAATATCCTTTTCTTCCCGAATGAACAACTTGATAAGAATACTGCTCTATCTTTTATGACATTTAGAGATTTAAAGTCATTTACTCCCCATGAAGAAAATCATTCTGGTCTAAAGAACAACTTATTTTCTTGGCCCGTGTCAGACTGGATCTCCTCGTTTAACCCTTTAAAGGGCCATTTTTTTCTAGTCATATTATGTTAAAATTGTTCTAGGCTTTGAATCAGAATAAGAAAAGGGATTCATTTAGCTTATTAGATAAATTTAATTTAATTAATTAATTTGGTTAATTAATAATTAAGTAACAAATAAAGACACGTCATTTTGTCTGAGATAAAGAACTGAGGCATCTAAGTTTCTGACTTACTAAAAAAATTTGTCAGAACTGATGGCAACCAACATAATTTCATACAAAGATTGATAAATTTGGTGGGTAGCATACTTCCCACGGCCCTAGAAAGGGTAAAGGCAGCCGAACGACGAATAAAAGTACTTGAGCTGGAACTCTATGAAAATGGTCTCGTGATGTCTCGTTCCCTCTTCGTTGATTATTTATAACCCTCTTTATCCGAAAGACTTTCCAGAACATAGCTGCTATCAGATTTCTGTTTTTCTTTTCGGGAACTGCAATAAGTCAGAAAGGAACGGAGGATTCGATTCCTCTCTGAATTGTTAATTAGCATGATAATTAAGAGATTGTTTAAGGGGAAAGGGGGATTTACTCTATTTCTAAATTATATACTTTATTAACCCTGAGGAGATCATTCATTTTTGTTTTAATGTTTGTTTCTTGGGAAACAGAATTATTTCGTGAGTGAATAACTCTAGTAAAACTGTATTTTTCGATAAGAATTTGATATTTGTCGAATGTTCATTTTTGATAATTATGTATCGAATGACCACAAGATTTGATTTCGTGAATGTGATTAATTTCTTATTGTATGATGTTAATATTGCTTATTATTGCTTATTTTTATTATTTATATTTTATTATAAATATATATTATGCTGTGTTATTACATTCCGATTATCTTGTTTCTTTTTTCTCGTAAAATATGCAAATAAATTTTCTTAGTTTAAATTATGTCGGCACAGTTTTGAAGGAAACAGAAACAAACAAGCAAAAAAAAAACACGAGAAAGCGGTTTTAGATATTTAAGAAGAAAACATGAAATTTTTAACAAATTTTTAAATGATTTCATTACATTATTTAAAAAATACCTTGGATCTAAAAGGCATAATTTTTTCAATTAAATGTTTAATGAAAATTCTACAATTGTTCGTAATTAATGCCTATAACTCTTTTTATATATCTATAGTTTAATCAAACTTTATTAACTACTCCAACTTAAAACTTTAAACTTAAAACTAGAACAAAAAACGGGTAGTTTTACTGAATTCGGAAATATTAGTAGAATTATCTTGCTTTTAAATCCATTTAATCATCTAATCACGATCGACGATGCATAAGCAATTAGATTTTTATTTTGGGCATATTAAATTAGCTTTTAAATTTCCTAAATAAAAGAAAACCATGTTATTTAATGAATTGTACCAATTTAAATGACGCCATAAAAACTATGCGCGCTTAAAAGAACCTGTATGGAGATAATTCACAGACTGATATACGAGTTTAACTGATTACTGTTTCAAAATTCCCTGACATCGCTGGCCCAAACTGAAATTCTAATCACCATAATTAGCTAGCCGTCAAACAAAGTCGGTAAAGAAACAGATTGAATGATTGCAAGCTGTTAATTAAATGGAAAGGGTTCAAAATTATCGTTTTGCCATGACTATGTGCCACGAAAGCAGGATTCTTGAAATTAGTATTTTGGTTATCTTTCCGACTGCTTGTGGAATTTGAATTCTGTTGCCTATTTGTTTATATTATTGGTTGAAACAAATAAAGTATTTATATTCATTGAAAATTAATCCTACCCTTTTCATACAAAATATAAAATTCGAGATGAAAACGTTTTTTTTTTTTCATTTGTACTAATGCTATTTAGCTGAATTTCTAGACAATCAGCTAACCTGTTCACAATATCTGGAATATGATAGTCACAGATTAAATAAGCGTAAGTTTTAATAGAAAATCTCATGCTGAATAACAAAGTGCTAAACTAATAAAATAAAAAAATATATAAATTTTAATGCATTTTAGTTGTAAATACGTAATAAATATGTAATAACTAGTTTTACTTCCTTTTGGAGATCCAAGGGATCTTTTTTATCCATGATGATCACGAACACTTAGTTCAGAGTTAATCATTAATATTGATTGAAGCAAGTAGTGATTCTATAATGGAAAAATTTAATGTTTTTTTTAATTTATAAAATTTTAAAAATGTTTAAAGAAAATATTATTAATAACCATTAATATGATTCATCAAAGAAGAATATAATGAATTAGAATGAATATTAAGTACCATTGTTTTAAGTTTTTCCAAACACCGTAAAATAAGTCATTTTAAACATTAAAAATATTGCTCCACGTTAGAAGTATTCTGTAATAACGGAAAAAAAAAAACAGGCGGATAAATTACACTTAGCGTTACAGGCTGCAGTGCTCGATTATATATACTGATGTAATTTCGGACTGGAAGTTCAAATCTTCGTTATTTTTTTTTTTGAATTTATATATTCTTTCACAGTAAACACATGGATGGCTATTTTGCGAATTTCTTTCAATTGAAGACTCTACATAAAATTAGTTGAAAACGATTAATCTGGATTGAATGAATTTTCGGTTAATCCAAAGGGAAAAATTGAGAATTAGTTCATTTTAGATCAGACTGAGTTGATCACATGAGTTTGTTTTTATACTGATTAGATATTCGATTACAAAAAACAACAACAAAAATAAGGGCAGAGTTTGCCATATGTTTACTTATAGTTTGGGAAATCATTCGCATTTTCGTTTCTAAATTGCACTGTTATAACTTTTAACTTAACTTTTATCGATCTTTAATTTTATACAGAAATAAAAATATTTTTCTATGTATTATCATTTGAATATTTCTCTTTATCTGTTTAATTTCTTAAACTTTGGGTTATAAAAGAAATCTTTTAATTTATAGAAGAAAATTATAGTCTACCATAGAAAAAGATTAAACATTACAACGAAAGGGCATTCCTGGCCGATAAATAATAAATAGATCTTCCAAAACGACCTGACCTGTCATTATAGGGTTAATGGATAAGGAGAAGAGTAATTTTGATAGCAGCTGCTTAAAATTAAAAGAAACAAAATGTGTATTGAGTAAATAATCACTAGTCAAAAGCCCTTTTTTTTCGTTACTGAAACAACGAAGTTTTATGTAGAAAGTATAAACAATCTGTAGAAAGGAAGTATGTACTGAAATATTTTACAAAGTTTAGAAAATGAAATCTTTATAAGATAAGAAAAAAAGCTTAGGAAGTAGCTCTCTTTATTTCCTTCTAGATTATCGATATAAAATAAGAGATATAGTCCTGATTTAGAGTCAATTTGCATAATTAGTGTAGAATTATCAGATGAAAGTTTGTAAAAAATAAAAAAATAATTCAGGTTTTTAAAAAATGAATAAGTTTTAATTTAATATTTTTATTTTGTTGTTAATATTGTTTTTCAGGTGAAATTTGTACAAATCCAGTTTGCTAAGATACTTCGCTCATCACTAATTTATCTTATTTAATCTTAAGATTTAGGTTATAAAAGAAATCTTTTAATTTATAAAAGAAAAATGTAATTGTTTGCAATGCAAACAACTACATGCAAAGCATTTATTAAGATTTCGTAAATATCAAAATCCTCATTTTTTTTAAATTGTAGATTTTTGAAAATGTCATAAACAAGATGTAGATAATTTAAAATATAGTTCATCTTTCAAAAAATATAAATTTATGAATCCCTTTGTTACAGATGTTGACGAGAAGTTACATTTCAAATACTAAAAGAAATTAAACAGAATAATTTCAAAAAGTGTTAATGGAGATTACTAGCTTTTAGTCGATTGTTCTTTATTAAAGACATTTATAAATATTTAAAAATGTTTTGCCATATATTTAACTTTCTGAAGGTAAGGAATACCTTTTTTAAGTTTTGTAAAAATTAAAATGTATTTTGTAAAAAATTAAATTTTGATATTTAAGTTAACAAATACTACATAAAACATTAGCTGCTGAAAGCAAGAAGATGTTAATTTTGTTACTTTATTATGACATTTAGAGTAACATAGAACGATTGCTCGTTATTTATTTGCTTTGATATCTTTATGAATATTTTATTGCTGCTTTGGAAATTACACAATTAATTTCATATATATTTAAATTTCTGTAACTGAAGAAATGATGTAAGATTTTTGACATGTAGGGATGTAAAAATTTATTTTTGGTTAAGGACCATATAATGTAATCATAGAGATGCAAGGAATTAATGGTATCCGGAATTCATTTAGAATTTATTGAAGTTTATTTGTCATACAACTTGATTGCCGTCTTTAAGCAGAATTTGCTGAGCAGACTTAGATGGGAAAGTTTTCATAACTAATTGTCCTAAAAGTTTATCATTATAATGCAAACATATTTCAATGATTCCTTTTGGAGATCAAATTTATCTTTGAATATCAAACAAATACTAAAAGAAAACCATTTTCCAAATCAAACATAAATCCTATGATCTTCTGTTTCACAGTTAAATTCCCATGGAAACGCAGCATTCAATTTGCGGTTCATCCGAAATAGGGTAACTTCGTTGCTGATTAAAAGCTTCCAACATATTCAGCAGGTTGAGATTTTGAGATTCAGATTGTATCCACAAATCAATTAGAATTCCAAATCTCACCATTTGGATGTAATGCCTCCAGAACAAATGAAAAGCTTTATATTTGTGGTATACTACCATTTGAAAAGGCGTATTTGGTAAGTTCAATATTAATAATGTAACAATGCAGCTAAATTTGAAAAGATTCCATAGTTTGGTAGCCATTCAATTGCACAATTTTGCAGGCATCCCTGTTGGCTTGATTTTGGGTTTATTAAATTCTGCGAAATTCTTCTATGCTTTTGAGATCGAATTGTTAGTGGGAATATATGTGGCAATTACTAATCTACGTATTTATTACTTGTTCAAAGATAAATTCTGAATTTTGAAATATTGATTTTTTAAAAGATTTTAAGCTAATGTTAACTGAAGCTGAAGCTTAATTCGATGAATCGCTGGTAAATCTACTTAAAAAAATCTTTTTAACGTTGGCAAACTGTGTAGTTGTACAGGACCATTGACTGAATGGTCTCCCTGGTAGGTAGATTTAAAAAAAATCTTATTTATTCTCGACAAAATATGCAGCTGCAAAATATGCAACTACAAAACATTTTCTTTGTTCTCAGAAAAAAGTCATTGATAGATCAATTTAAAAAAAATCAATTTAAAAGTCGCATTACGAACCGCAAATTATCATTATGTGGTATTCATTCTGTGCCATCCCTTGCGACATATATATCAGGATTTACTGGAATATTATCAATTTTATCTGCACTTTCTACAGATTCAGTGCAGTCACTTTCACGTAATCTTATTTCTTCATCAGAATCTAAATTAGAACAAGACAGAATAAATGGTTCATATCAGCTGTGAACCCAACTGCATTCAAGGTTAAACAAATGTACGATAGTACTTTGGGAAGTTTGTTTTACTTGGTGAAATATCGTTTATTGAACGGTAGCTAAATTATAATGATAAATTGCCTTGGTGTCGAAATGACATCAGCGGATGTTTCTGATATATTTATTTGTAAAATCTCGTCTAATTAATCGAGAACTACAAAACATTTTCTTTGTAATCCCCATGGGAAATAATTAAAAGCGACGAAAAATTTTCCAATTCCCTGCTAAAATGTGGAAAGAAGAACAAACTAAACAGGCTCCGGTATCCAATAGACACCGACGAACGTTCTAGTATTATCAGATGAAAGACGAAAATTCTGATAAAAAATGAATGCATTGAAAACTTGAGAGAGTACATTAATTAATTAAACATTGTTAAATACTTTTTCTTAAATAATTTGTTAAAAACAATGATTTTGTTTGAAACTTTTGATCTATGTAATATATATTTAATTATCTTTAGTTAATTAAATGCCAGTATTTTTAGTTAAAAACTATTTGACACATATTTCTCTCCTTGTGATTATGAGCAACAATCATACATACAACATTCTGCCAGGGACTGCTGATAGGATATGAAAATCGATCCCATATAATGCATCAAATACACAATACCTACATAATATATCAACTATACTATCTTTGGAAGTTTCGGTTGTTGCCATAAATGTCGGATTTCTTACGTTTTTTTTCCATAAAGTAAATTTCTTAGTAACAGTTCCTTTTTTTCGTATTTTGAGCTTCTTATCTTTATTGATTTAAAATGTTCTTCTTGTTTCTTTTGAATTGACGTATCTCGGAGTTTAGAAAAATGAAATATTGTCTGTTAGTCTATGACCTTTACAATATAATATTAAACAGTTTTGGATCATGTTGATTAGGAAAATTGGCAAGTAAATTAAAAATGCTAATAAATGGCAAATAGAAACAGTAAAAAAAAGACTCAATACAATATGAGGAATTTGTCATTTTATTCCATCCTGTGGGGTTGAGGGAGCCCTGGATTTTGCCTCACCACCACATTTTTTTTATCACACGAAGTTTTAAAATAATATATAAATTTGTCCAATGATATGGTACTATTATTCTTAATATGCTACATTTATGCTACTATTCTTAAATTCAAATTATTGTTTGTTTTTGAAAGATTAAGGCTAAAATCATTGGGAATAGAAGAAAAAAAAACGATTGAATGTAGAATGTTCCCATTCCTATGTTAAACAATTATTTCCATTTTAGAATGTCTGTTATCAACTTTTCAAGATTGTTAAATATTTTTTATCAATAAATTAGCTGACGTTTCTAGTCCGAGGATGCAGAATCGTGGATCGTTTCTACGAATTTGAATTAAATTTAGTTTAACTTGATGTTACTATGACACGTTTCAATATTTATTTGGTTAACTTAGGTAAATAATAATATCGGCTATAATATTAAATATACAATAGCCATATTATAGTTTGTAATTAAATAATGTTACGCTTGCATTCCTTAATGTCATTCTGTTATACATTGTGTAATGTGCAAAATTATTGAGCTATACTATGTTTATGGCAGTTGAATAGTTGCATTTGTCGAATATACGTATATCCTATTAATTCTATTGAGTGAAGTATTATACTCAATAATAATGATTAAATCATTTGGGGAATTTCCTATGTACCAGTTGAAAGCAATTAATACAATCGCGAAATAATAAAATGGAGCTAAATATTTGAGGCATAAACCATCAATATATCGTGCTATCATATTGATTTGAAAGACAATTTTATAAGCTATTGATTAATACTAAATTTTAGTACATTAGTTGGATTATTCATATAAATAATACACTGGTGTGCAAAACTTAAGCAACAGGTATGTTTTTTGCCATAACTTCACGAGAAATCATCTGAGAGACATGAAATTCAGAAATGAGATACAGCATTTTGTTCTGAAAGAATGACGAAAGCTTAGTTACGCAAAAATGAATACAATGCAAACAGTATGGAATCAAACAAAAAAAAGGCTTTATTGAACTGATAGTATCGTTACACATGATTGTCTGTCCAAGAGGAAGAACAGCAAGCAGATGTTCCTTAGTATGGGATATGCCCTCCCCTTACTGCAATGGTTGCTTCGCACCGTCTCCCCATACTGAGCACCAGATTGTCCAACAGTTCTTGAGGTTAGAGTGCCCATTCCTCAATCAGCATCTGTTTAAGTTTTCGGGTGTTCCCAGGAGGATGTAATCGTGCCGCAAGGCGTCTCCCAAAAGCATCACACACATGTTCTATCGGATTTAAATCAGGGGAGCACGCCGGCCAATCCATTCGAGTGATATCTTCACTTTCCAGGAGCTCCTCAACAGCATGAGTCCTGTGTGGCCGTGCATTGTCATCCATAAAAACGAAGTCTGATCCAATGGCACCTCGGAACCGACGCACATGGGGAAAGATCACCTCCTGACAATAGCGATCTCCAGTTACAGAAACTCTGTCGAAAATGTGGAGCTCAGTCCGCCCGTTCATCATAATGCTTCCCCAGACGACAACTGCAGGACCACCGAAACGGTCTCTTTCCGTGATGTTACTGGGATGAAACCGTGTCCCGACCTCTCTCCAAATCAACTGGCGTTGGGAATCGCTTGTGGCACTTAAACGACTCTCATCTGTGAAGAGGACACGACTTCATTGATGAGATGTCCAGTTTTTGTGCTCCCTGCACCACTTTAAACGGTGCCGCCGGTGGGAAACTGTCAAAGGGATGCAGCATTCAGGACGGCGGGCGAATAGGCCACCTTTGTGAAGGCGTCTGGACACAGTAAAACGCGACACTTGTCGCTCCGTTGTTGCACACAGTTCCTTAGCAATGGCGCTTGCTGACTGGTTTCGGGTTCGTTTCGCCTGCAGGACGATATATCGGTCATCCACTGTTGTCTTCCTGGGGCGGCCACCACCAACCTTTCTCACAGCTGTACCTGTGGTTTGGAAGGCTTTCCAAGCGCGCGAAACGATACTTTTGTTGATTCCGACCTCTTCAGCTACACTGGTCACACTACGCCCCTCCTCCCGTATTCCGATCATTCTTCCACGTGTGAAATCGTCCAGGTGATTTCTGCTAGCCATATTTCCCGAATTAACTCACGTGCACTTGCAGCGAATGTCTTTAATTGCGTCTCCGTCCTTCCTTTTATTGTGGTGTTCAGCTGCGCGCGCCTTCCGCACGTGTTTTGCGTACGCTCACGTCGCCTGTGACGTTTTGTTCCTGATATTTGCATACGCATTACCTTTCTCTTGAATTACGTGTTCCTTGTACTGATCGCAAGAACTCCTTTTCTGCAATTTCATGGCTATCTGCTTAAAATTTTCATTGTTGCTTAAGTTTTGCACACCAGTGTATATTTATTATTACCAAGTCCGTTTCATCTCTGGACTTTAGAGAAAAGATATTTTATTTAACTATCTTTGGAATTCAAGTGACGGTTCGATTTGTTCGAAAATAACAACCATGGCAATTCATTCATTAAAGTGTATAAAGCGTCTAGACATTTCATTATCGCTCTTATTACATTCCACACATACATTCGGACTAATTATACGACTGATGAACTTATTACACTGTATCATATAAATGAAAAATTTATTGCTTGCTATCAATTTTGATGGTTAATGTTTAGTACTGATTCTTTCTCTCCCAATTATATTTTCTTACTTTTCCTCAAGCATTTCTCAAGTGATGTTCTCTTAGTTCATTTTATGCGTATTTTTCTATTTATTTAGGAATTAGATCGCTCCGTTTGAATTAACTGGCCGAGTATTATGTGTTTTATGAATCCAAATGTGTTCTAAGCGTAATGTGTGCATTATGTCCAAATGCGTTTTTTTTTTCAAAAGTTAATATGAATGAAACTATATATCAATTAAAAACTTGTAGGAAAATATTTCTTGTTTATTGTTTGTTTTGAATTCATTAATCTATCGTTTTCATATCCTTTTTTTATTAACATATATTTTTTCCTTACTTAATTTTTTCTGATTGAATTCTTTTTCTATTGCGAGATCCACTGATGAATCCCATGATCTTATCCAGCCAATAACACGAGGTTCACAGATGACTTATTTGATGGATCTTCACAGTAGTGTTGTTTGATGGATCTTCGACATTTTAGTGCCGACTAAATGAATACAACTTTCAGAAATAATACAGAAGATATGTATATTCTTCATAATAGCATCATACGAGTTGCATGCACCTCTCCAACTCAGATAGAAGCATCATCATGTATATTCAAACAGTGTTTTAAAAAAAATGAAAAATAAACCAAAAATGCAAATAATTGTTAGAATACAGAAACAGTCAAAATACCAACATAGCTTTTCTTTAAGAGGAATTCTCAGATAATGGATATCTATATTGATTTATTATAATGATGAGATTGTTACTCCTGTTTCCATTATATGACATTATGCTATTCTCTGAAAATAATTTTTCTTAGTATTAGGAATTTCTACTCAATATTGCTCCAGAATGACTCTGTTTTTAACGTTCGTTTCAAATGAACATTGATAACATATATACATTTCCGTTTCATATTTTTTAAATGGTATGAAATCAGATTCTGCGTGTGAAAACATTGGTTATAGAACGTTATCAGCTGTAGGTTTTATTTTGGATCATTGAATAATTCATATATATTCTTACTGAATGCATATTTATTCGTATCAGAAAATTGAATTCTAAGAAAAGAATTATGTTTAAATAGAAAAAAAATAATATACAACTTTTCAACTCCAATGCAAGTGCTATTACTGAATCTTCTTTGCTAGTCTGATTTTTACATATTCAGTAATGCTTTTGGATTAATTATTTATAAAAATATGGCGAATGCTTTTATGCTAATTATTAAAATTTAATACTGTAATTCAGAAGCACAAATAGTTTTTTCCATTTTCCATTCATGTTTACTTTTCATGCGGTTGAAAAATTTACTTTATGCAAAGAAAAACAATAGCATTTTTTTGAGTTATTCTGTTAGTTTCAAAAGTATTTTTCGTTGTTTTATTGCATTTTCAGGAAATTGGGGAGGTACTATATTTTAACATTTTAAGCATCTATTTTCCTTTATGTATATTATTATTAGCCCTTGAAGAATGTATGTATATTATATATTGATGTTCTGAAGATCAAACTCCTCAATAGCTACGAAGAAATATTCTTTGAGCAAATATTGAGAATTCAAAATATCGAAAGTCTTTGTTTATCAAAGGTTTTTTTCGGAATTCTAAATATAACTTCTCTTGGTTACCATGAATGTTTCCAAATTCTCAGTTTCGAGAAGCAGTAGGCAGTTTTTTAACTATATCATAAGAATCCGAAAATATTGTTTTCATGGCGATATTTTTTTCATTTTATAGATTTTAAATATTCTTTTCCATTTAATGGATGGTGATAAAGTATATTTAGGTTAGACTCCTTATAAGAAGAATTTCTTACTCCGTTGTTTCTTATGTTTTCTCAGTTTTTGGAAAAATTCCATATGGTTTCTTTCTATTATGGACAGTAGAAATCAATACCATCAGTGATTTAAATTTTTAGGCAGAAACATATGCGATATAGTCAATTTATACTCGTTTTTAAAAGGAATTATTTTCTAATAATTTGAATTCAAATTTTATTTTCATTTCTAAATTGTTGGGATTTTGAATTTTCCGCTCTTTTGGGGAATAATTTCTTAAATTTCAACTGTTCACCTTTAAGCTGCTGTATCGCGGAAAGTCACGCGGTTAAAATAATCGTTTCCTTATCAACATTTATGGAAGTTTTGGAATCTGTATAATATCTGAATACGTTTTCTCGCATATTTGGAAAAAATGAGAATTATTCTCATGTTTAAACCGCAATTATTTTCAATCAGTTTTAAGACAAAAACAACTGGTGTAGAAAACTTTTAGTTAGTCTTTTTTCTATAATTACTGTTTAGTCAATTTGCATTCAAGTAATGAAAAAATATTAAACCAGTATTTGAGATGCATTCTAAATTGAATGCTTTCTTAGACGCAATTAAGTCTTGCACACTTTCTAACGAAAATGGATTCCTTAGCAGTGATATTTATTGTAATTAAAAGGAATTCAAAATATTTAGGGCAGATGTAATTTAATATTGTCTTATGAGACTTCATTTAAACAATATGGTTTGATTGAATTTCTACATTAATTTTATGCTTTTATTAAGCTGTGTTGTGACATAAATTCTAAAAAAATATTCTTATTTATTTATTCATTTTTATTTTATCTAAAATCTTCCAGAATTTTTAATCACCTACTCTCTTTATTCATGTTTCATTCTTTTGTTTTGTTAGATCATAACTGTATTCACCCTTCTAGAAAATAAATCATCGTACGCATTAGCTAAGAACACAACTCAGAATCTGATACCAATTCTTTGTATAGTTATTTACTTTATATAGTTCAATAATTAACAAGTGTCTTAACTAATATAACGGATATATAAGTAATGTATGTCTTTTGAATGCAGTGAAAATGAAAACAAAATTAGATATTTTAGTCATAGTGAAATGTAGTGGCCATTGTTTCCCTGTAAAATGACAATAACTGTCCATAACTGTGATGCATGAGTAATATTTCTTTATTTAACTCAACAGAAATAATTAACATCATAGTTGAAATGTATTCCTTCAAATGAATTAAAATATCGATAAAATTCAATGAATGTAATATGATATCAGAGGAAGTGACATTTGTGAAAGTGGCCTTCTAACCATACATCTTTTAAAGGAAAAATTATTGTAAATCATTCAACCTTTTTAGCATCGTGATTAATGGACATCGAGTCAAGATGAGTGATGTTTGTTAAGAATTCAGTTAACCACGTGATCTCCCTGGGCGGAACTAGCTGCCAATCATGTGTCACGTGGTCTCCCTGTTGTTGTTTAGTATATATATATATATATATATTTTTCTAGTAGAAGCGAACTGGACTCCTGCAATAGGGGAAGTGTTATCTCGGCTCTCCCGAGAGAGTTTTAAGTGTAGTTCTCTAGGCCTTCTTCACTACGGCGTTTTCATGTGCCTTTTGTTGTTGATGTTAGCAATAAACCCCAGAAAAGACGACATGTGTCTTCAAGTCATTTCACCCAGACCACAATCTTCACTATCAAAGCGAATTATTGTGCAATCAAGAAAAGCAACGATAATTTACAATGCTAATCGAAACTTAAAATACTAAATGAATATTTAACGTATTCAGCTTGCAGCAAATTCGTGTTTCTGTTGATTTTTCAAAGAATGATCCTCAGTCTCTGAAAACATCGACTTTATTATTATTTTTTTAATTCGGGAAAATAAACTTCAAAATGATCTTACAAAAACGGGAACTAATGATGAAACAAAAAAAAAAAGACCATCATTTCCTAAATTTTTTTCCCAACGAATGGTCCAAATGCTTTAATCAACAGAAATATTACCCTTGATTTTAAGATTGTTGAGTTTCTGCATTATTAAACAAAAGAAATACACTCCTTATGTTAATTAATTAATATATCTCCGTTTTGATCATTTGTCTGATCAGTGAAATCCCTTGCCTACTCACGCATATCATGTGTTCAATATCAATGTATCAATATGAATAATATTTTCATAGATACTCGACACAAGCTGTAGATTTTATATACTAACTAGTAATTAAAGAAAAAGACATTTCTGGTTTTTTAATCAGAATTTCCATTTTGAGAAGTTCTTGAACTTCTCTCTTACCCCTGTTCTAAACATTAGTAAGAGGATAATCTGGTAAAAGTTGCATACCCATTTTGTCTGGTACTAGAAGAAGTACTTATCTAAACTTACTTTTATCCTGGTAACATCTCACATAAGATTTCTCCTTACACATGGATCTAGCGCATGTTGTAATTTGAATTTTTGATCGTATTTCCAAGTCCCATTCTTCGAAATGAGAGTGGCGTTACCAGTAATAATTTATTCGACAATCAGGGCAGTTCTTGTCCTTATTATTCTTTGAATACAAGTTTTACGAGACAAAAATATCGATCAATTTTCAGACAGCTATAGAAATTGTCCCCCAGATATTTCCAAACACAAAAAGGACATTTGCCATGATAAAAGAAGAAACCCCATTCCATTTTAATAAGACTTTAACCAGCGACCCTGAAACTTGTCAATAAGAAAGAAAAACATCTTTAGGAAAACGTCGTATCTTTCACTTGTCAAAGGAATTGAGGCTATGTCCCGTATATTGTCACTGATATGTTTATTTTGGTGATGAAGTAGATAAAGTGGAATAATGCAGAAATTTTTTTCTTCTTTATTATATATTTTAATCTCTTTATTTTCTTCTTTACTTTCCCGTTTATGTTGCTTTTTCAATTCTTGATTGCAGTAATGATTAAAAGTTATAAAACTCATCATTTGAACGAAAATTTAACATCTGTGCAAATGATGATTTGATTATTTGATCGCGTGGATTTTTTTTTCTTTAAAAAATATATATAAATATGCTTTAAAGTAACCATCAGTTTATATTCAAAGTCCGCATTTTAAAGAGCTTTTTATTATTGGTTTCATAAGATAATTCTTACTTGTTTAAACAAAATATATCGCCGTCTTTGCCTACATTAGTAAAAGAATGTAAAATTAGTTACAGTTATAAAATGTAGGAATATATGGGTAAGGGTTTAATGGGCAAAAAATAACATATCATTATCTATAACAAAAGAATTTCAACAAACCGGTTGGCACATGTTCTAGGAACCCAAAATTTACTGTACTTGTGTCCAAACTTATTACAAAGAATGCGATATTTCTGACATTTGTGCCTGCTAAACAATTAACGATAGAGATTAACATGTTATTTCTATGCCAGTATGAATTACTACCCTAATCTCTAAACAAACTATATTTTTAATTATCCCTCTTTTATAACAAATGTTAAATGCAAATGTTCAAGGTTTTTAAAGAATTTATGAAATATTTCGCTGTTATATATTGCAAATTAAATTAAAAATTGCAGCTATTAGAAAGCTATTTCGAGAGATTATAACTCCATAAAAATTTCTTTTTATAATATAAAATGAAATTTCAGAAGAAACAGTGAATTGAACCTATTGTTTTAATGTTTTATTGAATCAATATTTTTTTTCGCCACGTACTGAATTGCAAATACTATATTAAATAAAATTTTAGAGTAATTTCATCCATCGTTTCAGAATATAGTTGTTATAATTTTTTGAACCTGATTTCAAATCGTATTAAATGGAATTTATATTTAATATTCTATAAAAATTTTTAAAAAAAATGAAGCGATTAAGATAATCGTTTTGGTCCAGATATCTCATTTATTTCATTATAGGAATCTAATATTGAAATGAGAATATTTATCTATAGAACTTCCTAATTCTAAGAGAATTATAATGTTCTATGCTTTTTCTTGCTATTTGATAATATGCATATTTATCTAAGAAGAAATGAGAATTCTTACATTGCACAGTAAATATTGAAAGAATTTTTTTATAAATAAGTTTTTTTATGATGAGATTATAGTTATTATAAATTTTGCTTTTAAATATTAAACTACAATGAATAAATTTAACAAATTCTTAACAAATTTAAATGAGATTCTGGAATTTCTCTCATTTCTTTTAAAATGCTAAATTATTTTTGAATTAATAGAAATTGCTTGAGTAGATATTGACAATGTAATTAAAAAATAACGATGAAACATCATATCTAATTTATAAGGTAGCATAAAAATATGAAGTTAAGATGATACCAATTTTCATGATATAAGTCAAACAAGCAAAACCTGGCAGCCAATATATTTCATTAGAAGTCAAATCTTTTCATTATGCCCATAAAGAATTCGCTATCTTACGAAAGAACTCGAATTTATTGATATAGTGAAAACAGGCGAAAAAGTCCTACGAGCTTTTATGGAAAAATAGCCGCTGTTGTGAAGTACACCTTCTTTGGATTTGGTTCCGCATCAAAAATATAGTTATCGGAAAATCCTGGCGCAAAAGTTTTGTATATACTTATTTGTTTCTAGGATCCTTTGGAATATTCGATTTTTTAATAACTCGGAATCTTCCATAAAGTGCTATTGATTCGTAGTTATTACTATTCCTTTGAGCTTTACCAGGAATGGAACACTTTCTCAATTTATGCCATTTCTCGTATAAGAAATTGGAGGTGAGGAATTTTTTTTGTCCGGTGAGATAGGTTTTAGAGGTAATTAGTTTTGGCAATCCATCCAAATAAGTCGATGAAAGAAAAAGACTATAAAGAATTTTTATATTGAAAAGGAAGTTTCAGAATTATTATGCAATATGCTGATTCGGAATGGGCTTCAGAATTATTAATGTCGATTTCGAATGACTTCTTCCTTTTATTAAGGTTGATATGGCGAAATACCCAATATTTATTTTTTAAATAAATCTTATGAAAGTTCCCATCTGAAGTTCTTGTTTCATACTGCTAAAATTTTGACATTCGAAATGAATATTTATGTTAAATATATTTGCTGTATTTTAAAGAAATTATATGATAAAATCAAAATGAAATACAAAATTTATAACGCACATAAATTATTTTGACAGAAAATATATAAAAAAAAACTTTTGATATCAGCCACGCAAATTTCAAATCTATAAATGTAACAGTTAAATCTTCAGTTTTCAGGAAATTTTTATAATGTATCTTTTAAAACAGGAAGGCAATTCATTGTTGTATCAATGATAGGAAAAAAAAATTAAATGGAATCCAAACGCCTTTGTGGGATATTCCTAACATATGAATGAATTCGGCTTTATTCACCAGCATTCTCTGTGTAATAAATCTTAAGTAAGCTTTAGGAAATCTGCCAGCCTATAAATATTTTCAAGTTAATTATAGTTACAATTTTGTTTTGAAGTTTGTTTGAAGTTGACCGATAGAAGCCTACTTCGGTATATGAATATAATGCAAAACAAATTTTACTTTCTGAATTTGATAAATAAATAAACGAAAGAAGTTTATTAAAGTTGAATTCAAATGACAGTCACAAATAAACGTGAAATGAATGAAATAATAGAGAATTTAGTAAAAACAATTTTAAAATTTTTTCGGATACTAATTGATTGTAATTTGTAATGCATAAATTTTAATACTAAATATAATAAAAACATGAAATAATGCTTCCCCGAATTCATAGGTTCTGAAATTGCTGAAATATATTGTCCTCTAGAATAAAAAATAACGAAACTCAAGAAATAAAATATCTTAGAAAACTAATATATATTCCATCTCTGTAAACATAAAACAAGTTATGTTAAATACATTACTTAAAAATCATAATTATTAGGATGTCCCATATGTTTCGTTCCTATTTCTAGTATAAAATGAATACTCAATATTTATTGTTTAAAGTAACATCTATTTTGTTATATAAGAACCCTTTTGATCTATTACCCTCTTCCATCGCTCAGGAAGCCTCATTATGCCTTCTTTCCAAAATTGTTGTGTTTTGAACAATAAATAATCTTCGAGGTGCGCTTTTATTACGTTGATGGATTTTAGCGCTTATCTGTAAGAGAAGTAATAATCAGATGGAGCGATATTCGGAGAGAATGCAGTGTGCGGTAAAACAACCCATTCTGAGTGTAAGAGCTTCTCTCTTACGACAAATGCAATATGTGGTCTCGTTCTGTCATGATGAAAAACAACTCTTCGTCGGTTTCTTAATTCTGGCCGTGTTTTTGCTATAACCGCCTTCAATTGATCCAGTTGATGACAGTATTTCCTAGAATTTATTGTTTCACCTTGAGAAAGGAGCTCGTAGAAAATTACACCTTCCCAATCCCACCAAATGGAAGGAATATAAAGTTTTCTGAAAGTTGATTTAAGGTATTATTAGGCAGTTTTTTTTTATTTGGATCGAAGTCGGAGTACTCTAGAGTGAAATACACATAATTTTATTATTTGATTAAATAGATTAAACTGGAGGACCTTGGTGCATCATGTTATTTCTTCCACATGTATTATTATAATTATATAGTCTATATTTTATTTTTCTATTATATTTGTTATCTTATATCAATTTACTAAAAAATTAAAATATTACAAGAAAACTTCTTCATTTTCTAAAAAAATACAAAATAAAAAGAAACATATTCCGCATACATTAGCAATGAAGTTGTTTGCATATATATATATATATATATATATATATATATATATATATATAATCAGCATATATTAGCATATATTAGAAAAATAATAGAAAATTATCCTTTCCTTTTATTTACAGCATTTTTTGATGGTTGAATGCAGTTTAGTTACCAATTTTCTGTGCCAAAGTTTTGATTATTGAAAATGGTGTTGTCAAAATAATGCTATCAAAAGAATACAGAAAGTGATGTGGTAAAAAAAATGGGAAGTATAACTTCAGAATATGAAATACTTTTTATCTGCTATGTTCATTTGTCTGTCCTATCCATCCGTGCTCTCACTCTCCTTTTTTAACTAGTGATATAGACTAAACAATTTAGGTTTCAGATTCAAACATCCATGTCTAATGCTTCAGCAAGATTGGAGTCCATGATCACAGCTGAAGCGTACGAATATATACAACAATACCTTCTGATATGCTCCCATGTTCGCTGTTCCGTAACAAGTGATACAGACTAGGAAATGTGTGAGAGGAAACAATAAAGAAAAGAAACCTCACGCTGTCATTAGCTTGCAAGAACTGCCAACACCAGACGTTACTTCATGAATTAGGCATTTCCAATTCAAAGAAGTACCGTCCAGGAAAAAGGTTTATGTAAGGTTTCGATCTCATTTTGTGTCTGATAGTGGCAACGAAAACTCCGTTTTGTGGAGATGGGGGTAAAAAGACATTCAATTTGATTTTTCTCTATAGTATTTTTGATTGATATCTATGGCTGGTAAACTTTCTTGGAAAAATTGTATTCTAGAAATTTTGGAATGAAATTGAAATTTAAAGATTTCGATGTGAAAGCGTTGAAATCAACGTCTGGTGGATATTATGTATTTTATCTAACTTGAAAAAATTTCAATGATTTCATCATCATTTCTTATATACATAAAGACAATTTCACTAAGAGTTGTTTATATATATTTTAGAAAAATTTCAATGATTTCATCAGCATTTCCTTTTTATAATACAACAATTACAGGAAGAGTTGTTTATATAGAATATTTTTGAAAAAATCCAATGATAGATTTAAAATTTAAATATCTATTTAATTATTTTTTGGTTAAATTGATAATGTTCTGGAGAGCCCAAATTAACCTTTATATTGTCCTCATCTTTTAATCTATTTTTGAAATAAAAGCAAAGGAAATGCCGCGAGTGATCTTAAAAAAATATTTTTTAAATAATTCCTAAAAGATTTTTAAATATTTGTTATCAATTTCAATAATATAGGATATTAATGATTTCTCAATGTTCTACACTTAATTATCAAAGAAGTTCTATATAAATTATCGATGTACTGAATGCTATATCTTCCTTCATTTCATAAGCTAAATTAAGTCTCTCGGTTATTACAGAAGAATTTCCCAATTGCAAATTTGTCAGATTCAGTCATATTTTAGGATCACTCTACTTTGATTACCTATCTAATAAACTTTTAATGTGTATCCAGTTTTAAAGATTTTCTCTAAGAAAAATGCTACTAACTTTTTGAAAGTAAGATAAAAAAACAGATTATAAGTATCTATTTTTATATTTATATATGCCTTTGCCTTACAAAATGTGGAAGAAATTTTCCATGATGCGTAGAAAAAAAATTAAACGGGCAAGATAAAAGACTTGTATCGAATATTTCCAAAGATATTATGCCCTACTTTTTAACTCATTCTTTATAAAAGAAGATATCGAAGGAGATAATTTTGACGTGTGTCAAATTGTATACTGCTATCAGTATGTAAGCACTTAATCACTGTCAAGGCTCCTTTAACATTTTTGTAACTTTTGAAGTCAAGTTTCTGATTAGTCTGCTACTTGAAAATACAAAGTTTTTAACCTTCCAAAAAAAATTATTTTTCATGAATTCCTAAAAAAGGTACACATTTAAGTTGGTAATTTAAAAAGTCAGAAATTTTTTTATTGTGTTAGATTAATTTATTTTTTAAAAGGTTCATTGTTTATTTGATGGCAAAGAAATTAAGTATTATTTATGCAAGAACACTGATACAAGGAAAATTATATTTGGTATTTCAAACTGCCTGTCATTAAAATATGCTTTTTATTACCTTCTTATACGCATTTTGGCAATGAGTCATCTGGATGTGAGAAATCTGACATTTTTTTAAATAATTGTAGATAAGTTTTAATTTTATGCGAAATCAGTCGATGGCTGCGTGCTTCCTATTCATGGAATTGTAAATTGAATAATTGAAGAATGTAATAAGCTAAATAAATTATCGTAGTTATGGGAAATTGATATAACAATTGCACCAAATTTTAAACCCCACATTAGTCCAAATGATTGTGCCCAAATGTATACTTCAGAGTTTTTATTGTGTATCAAATATAGTCCGCATCATAATGTATACTTAGGTCAAAAGGCAAAGTGAAATCCGCCCGAGGCGTTTTGTCGCGTGCCTAATTTTGTCAAAACTGTCATAACTATATTTTTTTCTTTCTTATACTAGTTATTATCATGTGAGAACATGGGTTGAACATGTTTTGATAAGAGGATTTTGAAGCTCGAAATTGCGCAGGCAATGAATACAGCGTAAATGGCTATTTTCATCATCATCATCATCTTTTAATCCGATATATTTTTTACCCGCTTTTACCAGTATTGCATTATTATTATGTATGCTTCTTTGACAGCAGATGCGTTTTTAAAAGGTTGACCTACTTTTACCAGTATTGGTTTATTATTACGTATGCTTCTTTGAATGCATATGCGTTTTTAAAAGGTTAACGGAGAAGTATAACATGGAGGGAGAAAGAAAGAGAGAGAGAGAGAGGGGGGAGAGGGAGAGATTAAACTGGATCATGACTTAAATGAAGACGATTGTAGATTTAATTAAAATTTATCTATTTTATTTATTTAAAATAAAACCATATGTATTTAATAAATGATTACTCACTCGAAATGAAACCTGTAGACGGATAAACTATTCTAGATGGAAAATATGATTGACATTTATGATTAAAGTTTTGAATAAAATTATTCAAATGTGTTTCAGATCGAAAGTAGTGATATATTGTTTCTTTATCAGGTACTTTTTGAATGAAAAATCAAAATTCACTGCAATTTATAGTTTTTTCCCGCATGGTTGCTTTTGCAATATACATCAGCTATTTTATAAGAAAAGCTAAAACCTGATGTGGTCTAATTATGTGATTGAAGTTTCATCTTCAGATAATTGCAGATTTTTTTAAACTGAAAATCAAATAAATCGATTGTTGTTTAAAATTTATGGTGAATGCCCCCTCCAAGAAACTTGCAAAAAGTGGTTTTGTCAATGAGGCTTTGAATGCACAGGGCAAAGAGTACAGCAAACCACATAAATTAACCCTACTAAATGCATATTTGGAAGCACTGACGATACCATCAATAATGATGAATAGAAAGCAAAATTGATCATTTTGAATGAAACATTAATGGTATAAACTTCCGGAATATGACAAAAGACAGGACAATGTTGTTTCCCAACAACTTTGTCATGATCGTTTACTTTCCTACATGGACATTATCTTGATTCACTTCACTTCAATATATTGTCCAACCTTCTCTATTCACATTTGTTGAGCTAGGTTGCATGCAGTGTTCTATCTCGAGAAAAGTTTAGCTCCCACAGAGATATCAAAAATTGCCTTGATAACTGGATTGCATCTACACAGAAGGGCTCTTTCCTACGCTTTATCCTTTTTTCGCTCGAAAGACAATAAAATATTGTAGATTACGAGATTATCTCATTTTCATAATTAAAGATATCCTTATTTAACTTAAAAACCGTGAAGTCATATTTATACGCTTAATATAACACATTGCTAAGATTTTAGAATACCTGATATAACTCCATATTTTTGATCTCTTATTATCTATTAAACAATTTTACTCTTTATTCTACCTTAACTCAAAATCTGTTCTGAATACGTATACTACCAATGAATAGTTTTAAAATTCCTGTATTGCTTCGAAATTTTACATTCCGCTTGGCTGTAATGTGAAAATATAAATATTATCTATCAACCCATGACGGATGAAATTAATAAATTCCTGTTAAAAAGTATTTTGTTTCTATAGTTTGATTTACTATGAGTTTAACTAGGATCAATGGAACCGAATAATATTGGAAATTTCATTTTCCCTTAATAGTGCTGTTATAAAACTGCAAACTAGTCTGAAAAATTTCTCATTTCCGATCATTTTAAATTTAATCATAGAATTAATTAATTCATTTATAAATACAAATATAAATTTATTAATTTATTTATCAGGACATCCTAAAGATAATATTTCTGTTCTTATGCAAATTGTAATAAAAAAATCTGTAAAATGAAAAGAAGATATGCTCTAAGGATTTATATTATTACTGCATATTACTTCCGTTAATAAAATAGCTTTTAAAAACCTTCCTCATTCATTATGCAAAATAATAAATTCATTCACAACTGTAATTTAAAATAATATTAAACTTTTAATTAGCACACGGTAAAAAGTTGAAATAAAAAATTTGGGTTGTCACATACTAAGTTAATTGGATATGAGTGACATAATCACATGTTTTTCAATTTTAGATTAATTATGTTTTATAAATTTATGTTAAATAATTATTAAGTATCAGATTCACGTTCTCGATACCTAATGGATTAAATTTCATTAGAAAAAAAAAAGAAAACAAACAAACAAAAGTACTTTATACATTTGTAGAATGGCAAAACGTACCTATACGAATTTCACAGTATTTTTCACAAATAGGCTCCGGCTAACATACGTTTGTTTAAATCTTCATGCTGATGTTTCATTTCCCCAAAAATAAGAAATGAAAATGATTAAATATAAGGAATTTCGGGAGAAATAACAGCATTTCTTTTGAAAACGAAAATGATTACAAGATTAATTTATCTCCAGTATTTCTTTTATGACAATTCCTTTTCTTTAATTAACATTTTAACTTTATTGCATGTCCGAATGAACAACATTTAGATAAACAATTTTATTTATTTCAGCTGAAAGGGAAAAAAAATATTCTTCTAAATAAAGTACTTATACAAGCACCGCAGATGAAAAAAAGAAATCACTCGGGAATTCTAAGTAAATAAAAATACTATCATCGAAAAAAATATGACATGTCACGCAGATCCACGTGCGCCAGGGAAATCAACAAAATTTTTTATCCAGCTTCGCCATGAAGAATTAACCCTTCTACATCATTTTCCACCAGTTCGTTGCGCACAAAATGGAATCTTTATAAATATATGTAGCTTATAATACATCATCTACTCGGAGATCGCGTGGTTTTCTTGAAAGGTTCTCGAGTCTGAAGGATACAGATGTTGAGACTCTCAACACATTCTGTTAAGAAAGTTTTGCCTGCGGAAAAGAAGGCTGGATGCATGTTTTATAATTACTTGAAAGTAGATTTATGAATGTATAGAATGCGTGCAACTTTTTTGGGTGATTTCAATTTAATCCAGATCGTATTGAGTTTTTTAAACAAAAAGATGTAAATTTAGCTTTTTTAATGATGTATAATCGAGATATAAATAATCAATTCACACTCATATTCCGTTTGATAAAAGGAATAAGTGTTTGGGAACATAATGTTTAAAGAAATGTTTCTTTTTCTACATAATGCTTTTATATTCAGTGAAATCTTGCGTATTTAGTGATTTTTGGAAGCCAAATTAAAAATCAGTCAATCAAATCTTAGTTTAAATCTTTTTGTAGTTGTTGTGTTGATTTAAGGGACTTTACAAGCCAGCTGAATGTTATCTAAGTCGCGATGTAAGCCGAGTGAGCGTCTCTTGCTTTTTTTCAGTAGCGACAACTATGGCCAAGAGTATGACTTATCAACTTCATGAGCCACATTCGCTTAGAAAACTCCTTTTTACAGGGGGGGGGGGTACATTCACACACCTCACAGATAGAACACCCACACCCAAACCGGGAACCTGAATCACGGGGAAGACGCGCTAACCGTATGCCAGGTAGCCAGCTTAAAATTTTCTTCTTAATGCATCCTAAAGTTTAAAAAAAACAATTATTAATTAAATTTTTAAATTTAAAATTATTTCTTGCAGATTTTATATTTTTTTTATTTAAATTTAAACAAAATCAAAGAAATATAAAAGATAAAAAATGATTTTGTTTTATTAATGTGCTTAAAAAAATCGAAATTCTTTTCTAAAATCTGAGGATTAAAACAAAAATAGAAAACTTGAACTTCTGACAGAAATGCTTTAAGAAAGTGGAAAGATATTAAAATTTTTATAATTAAAATAATCAGCATTGTATAGAGAAATTTCAACAATATTTCAGTGTTGAATTTCATTTATGAAAACCAATGATAGAATTTCTCAACTTTAAATACCTATCCATTCTGGACCTTTTAGTTTTACATAAACTTCACATACCCTAGATGATGGTCCAGACCATTAATGATCGCCTGCTCCTTTAATTCTGTGTTGCGATTTATATTGCAAAATGCAGACTTTACTAATTAGCTAATTTTTTATTCCTTTATACCTTTTACTCTTTTTTTTATAATCCATAATCTTAAATATTATGGAATGCATTATCGATTTTTTTTTCACAAATTTGATACCAGGTGGCGGCAGCTGTTGCTTTACGAAAAAAGAAAAAAAATATGTGCAATAAAATAACTAATATCAGAAAAATGAAAGTAATACATTATAACCGACATGTTTGTATTAAATAGTACAGAACAAAAGCTCTTCTAACACGAGTAAAAAATATTAAATTCTGCATTGTTTGCACACCTATAAGAGTTCATTTAATTTTTTTATCTTTATTATTAAATTTCGTTAATGATATTGCGAAATATCGCATTAGATTTTTTTTCAAATTCATTATTATCATATCCAAATCTTATTTAATAAAGAATTAACTATAAACAATTAATCACCGAACTCTTAGAATATTGTAATATAAAGAAAAAAAAACATTCCTCTATATAAAATTTTAGAATTTCAGTTCATCTCGAAATGAGTAGAAATGTATAAAAAATTCTGCTTTTTTAAGCTTGAATCATATTTATTAAATAATAAACATAATAAACAGTATTGTAGTGATAAATACACTGAATGTAAAAAGACTTTAAAAAATGTGATTTATTATTAAATGAAGAATGCACTGTAATGTTTCTACAAAATTTAATATCTGAATTAAAATGTCCCTCGATCTTCAATAGCAACTACCATTTTAGAGATTTAAACTCATTTAGAAATGAAAAGAATTCATTTCTAAAGATCAACTAGTTTCCCAGATCCATGTCCAATTTTGGATCCTCATTCTAAGTATCCGACTGACGGATAAATGAGCTTTAGAAATGAACTGGAGTTCTATGAAAACAGCTTCCTCAACTCTAATTTTCGCTTCGTCGATTCTTAATAGTCCTCTTTAACCGAGAGGATCTCGAAAGCACTTCTCGAGATTCAAATTTTCTTTTTCAGGTAGAAGCGATAGTTCAAGAGGGAATGAAAGATTGAATTACCCTTTCAGTAACTAATTAGCCTGATAATTAAGAGATTGTTTAAGGAGAAGAAGAGGTTTGTTGTAGTTCCGAATTTTGTACTGAAACAAACTCCGAGAAGTCATTAATGTTTTTTAATGCTGTTTTCTGTGAAATCAAAAATTTTCATTATAATATATTAGATCTATAAATGAAAAAAAAAATTGTATCCGTTAGTTATTCGTTATATGTTCTTTTTTAATTAGGCTGCTTTAGAAATCCACTTGAATTGATTTTTAAATGCGTGTCAATGCTTATTATAAGATATTAGTATTGAGTATTTTTGCAGAATTTTTGGAAATGTTTTTATATATTCAAGTAAATAATTTAAATAATATAATAAGTCAAATCATCTGTCTTGTAAGCATCCAATGATACTGTTGTAATTATTAGTCATTTGTGTTAATAATCAAATACTTTAATTTATAATTAATTATTATTTAAATTATAATTAATTTATAATTATAAATTATAAATATTATAATAATATAAATAAATAATAATAAATAATAAAATAATATAAATATATAAATAATAATAAATAATAAAATAATACAAATATATATATATTAAAATAATAAAATAATATAAATATTATAATTATAATTTATAAATAAAATTAAATAATTTATAAATGAAATAATGTAGTTCATAATAAAAGGAGTACATGAAAATGGTCCCAAATTCAATCGACTAAAATAATAATTACCTATTTATAAATAATTTAAATAACTTTGACATAATTATTAGTCTGATTTCCTCCACCTCAGAATTTAATCGCCATTCAGAATGTGCCAAGATCTATTGCTCAAAAGAAAGTTGACTTTTGTTTTGAAACATTAAATTAAACAAATTAAAAGCCGGGCATATGCAACAAATGGTTCCATATAAAGTGAACACATTTAGAAGGAACTATATGGAGATATATTTGCAGTTTGTTTTGTGAATTCAGACGATTGTTAGCCGCTGGCACATTCTACGCACCATAATTACCTACTCGTCAAACAAAGTCGGTGAGGAAGACCGATAAATATTCAGAATGGTTTGCTGATTGGAGGTTGTTAATTAAATGGCACCGGTCCAAAATTATCGTTCTGCTGTAACCTTCTGTCACGAAAGATTTGTGAAGTCAGTACTTTGATTGTCCTCCTGAATGTTTGGCTGGTTTTGAATTTTCTTGTTTGTTTGTATAAGGACCATGCGCGTGTGAAGGGATTTCAGTAATTTTAATTAATGAAAATTGATTTGTTATATTTATATTCCATATGTTTCAAACAATACAAAAATTTTTGATGTTAGTATTTAATAATTTTTCATTTGTACAATTGCTAGTAAGGAAAATTTTAAAATCTGATGTGTTAATTTGTTGATTGTTATAGATAATTTTTTCTCGTGAAACTGCTTTCAGCTACCAACGTATCAAGTTATTATGAATCCGCCTGAAAAAAATTAACCATTTTTCTAGTTTAATTTATTGATATTAAACTGAAAGAAATTCTTAAAATATAACATTATCTCTCCATTCGAGTGTATTTAAACACAAAAAGCTAATCAAATAACGTATGATATAGAATCTTATCATTACAATTGTAAATTTGTGATTAGAAAGTTAAGCTAAAAGAAACATATTCAAATGCGTATTCAATTAGAAGAATTGTTTTAATGAGGGCAGAGTGTCGTTCATTTGACGGATTGTCATTATTATTTTTTTATTGAATACTCATATAAAACTAGAATTCTGTTAATAATGCTGATCTTAACTCTGCTTAATTTTTCATTTATTGCATATTTTATAAAAGATAAAAATTTTCAATTTTATCATTTTTTATTATTCTTAATATAAAACTATTGTTGGGATAGCTTTACGGTTAATCCACACTTGCCATAAAAACAAACTGAAAGGATAATTTTATTTACATAAAATGGTAGGATAAATTTTTTTTTGATTAAATCGCAATTCTTTGTACATAGAAACCAGTTATTTACAATAATTTGTAATTTGTAGTAGGTAATTTTAAACTATATTCGTAATATTATTATTTAATAGGTGACGTTTACTAAACTTTTTAATTGAAAAAATTCACTACTTTCAGAATTCTTTTTTTTAAATCATTTTTGTCAAGGCAACAGTTTTTTAAAATAATCCCGTTCTTAGCGGTTCAACAAAATCAGGAAACGCGCCCTTTTGTGTACGTATTTAGAAGGATCGTTAAACAGATTTTTTTAATTGTTCATGAAAACAATTTTTCATTCATTTTTTTTTGTTAGAAATCTTACAGATTACTAAATTTGATGAAAAGCTTAAAGTAATTTTTAAGAATTAAAAAGATAACAAAAATGTTTATTTCCATTTTGAACATAACAAAAAGGATACTTTTCGAAATTCTGCTATAAGTTTAGCGTTCCATGGAATATATAAGGCATTTAAATAATAAAATTTTTACTTTTGAAATAAAGGATGTTTGCAAAGGGAATTAATTTCAAAACTTTTGACCAAAGAAAAACATTGCAAACAGAGCTTGGATCCTTTCGATTTTTTTTTCAACAGCTGATAAGAAAAGTATTTTGGAAATAATATATTGCTTGATTCTTTGCTTATTAGTTGCGTTTAATTTAAAAATTTTTACGAATGCAAGTAAACATATAAGGAAGAGTACATTCTTTAGAAAATGGGAGAACAGAGAATAAGAAGAAAATTTTAAATGATAAATAATTTTGTCTGGGATATAAATATTATGAAGGAATTTAAACAAACAATATGAAAAATAATAAATAAAACATAATGGGAAAATAGGATTTTCAAAAAAGATGGTTGTAATAAAATTTATTTTAGTTGAAAATACTACATTATTGCAAAAATTCAATTCATTTAGAGGAATAAGAAACCAAAAAGCTCTTTTAATAGAATGGCAAAATATCGTCAGAAGTAAATCAAATGTTATGCAAATAGATAAACAAACATCAGTATATAAGCCAAAGAATTTCGTTGTAACCCTATTCAAAAATATACTCAATGAAAAAAAAAAGATATATAGAAAACTATATTGAAAAAAAAGGTTCGAAAATATGAGAATGTTATAACGAAATTCATTGAATGAATCTAAATATTGGTTTTAACTAGTTCGTTTAGAAAATTTAAAATATGCATATATTTGTTTGAAAATTAATGAATTAATTTATCAATAAAGTGACCACAAATTCTTTTAAAAAAGAGTGCAAAAAGAGTTTTATGGATATAAAAATGCCAAGATATAGAAAGGATAACAAAATCCACGCTCATTTCTAAATCAACTTAGCGATTTCTGAACAAACAAAAAATCTTGAATCCTTATTTCAAATGACAGGATTTTTTTTCTTATTTAATCGATTTGGCGGAATAAAAGAGGAATGCCACAGAATTTCAGCGTCATGGAGTAATCTTGAGCATAGTAATTTTGTAATTTTTATTCGAACTCATAACAAGTATTGCGTTTGCAGAGCAATTGCTCTGCAAACCTTAGACAAAACTAGAATGAGGATAATTAGATTTTAGAAACTGCCCTTAAACTCATTTTTAAATCTATATATTTTGATGAGATAGAAACAATTAGTTCTGTTTTGAAAACATCAAAAATGATAATCACGGTACTTTCAGACATTATATTTTCAGAAAAGTAACAATTTGAAAGAAATTTCGACTTGACAATTCACGCCAGAATTCCTGCTTTATAGGCACTAAATAGCAGTTTTATATCTATGGAGTCATCGAAGCAAAAGTAATATTATAGAATATAATCTGAAAGATATATCATTGTATGTGTTTAAAGTGACGAAATAAATATTGAAATTCTTGAGCAATGCTTTGATAACGACTGGCAGTAATCGTTCAGCTTTTTGTTAATTAGATGATCTAAGAGCTGATATAGAGCAAAAATGCTTATTAGCTTTCAGCGCATTACAAAAATTATATTCAAGCTCTTAACTTGTCATATACATACAAAAAAGTAGTTGAAAAAATGTTTTATATAAAATCCCATTATACGTCGCTCTAATGCACATAAACTTAAAGCTTAGTTTCGTTAAAAATTTCATATTTAATAACATAGTTGTAAATGTACTGGTAACTTAAATTGACGAAAAAACGCTATTTATTTCTTTTCTTTTTATATTCTGAACTGTCAGAAAATAGTAAAAATTAGATCAGAAAAGTAAATAAATATGTAAAAATTAAGACAAATTATTGTAATTAAATTAACAGAACGATGACTCAAAATATATTTTAGAAAATTTCTCTTCATAAACTTTAATATAAATTTTTAGGCATTTTTTTTTTTACTATGCAAGGCTTGGTAAGCAATGTGGGAATCTGTCTAATGCTATTTTAAGTATTTTATGCCAATGTACTAAAATATAAATTAACTTCTTTACTTTTGAAAATTTAAATTTCACTGCAACTTTTATAATTTAGAAATAGAGAAAATCCTGTGTATCATTCTTAGGGAAACTAATAAAGCATTTAACTTTTAGAATGTGCATTAGCAATATTTGAAGATAGCAGCTTTGTGGTTACAAAATTTACTACCAAATATACAAATCGATTCCAAAAATGCATTATCGTAGATGGCAATTCCATAGATTTTAAATAAATTGGGTTTGATTTCCGATAATTATGACACGTGTCAGTATGTATTCTGTTAACTTGAGTAACTCATAATCATCTTCCTAAATATTAAATACACAATAGTCAAACTGCAGTTTGCAATCGAATAAAGCTATGCTGATATTATTATATTAAATTCCTCACTCTCATTAATGTGTATCATTGACTGATGTATAAGATGCAAGACAATTAACTATTCTATGTTTAAGGCAGATAAATATCTGCATTTGTTGAATATATGTTTCCTATTAATTCTATTTAATGTAATATTATGATAGACACTAATCGTCAAATCAGTTGGAGAAATTTCTAATTACAAGTTGACAGCAATTAAATGTATCACAGAATAATCAATATGAACTAAATATTTCAGGCATACAACTTCAGTATTATCTTAATGCCATATTAATTTAAAAGATAATTTCTCAAACTATTGGCTAAATCTAAGTGTTGTCTGTTAGTTTAATTGCTCATATACTTCACGTATTCATTATATATATTCATTTAAAACTAAAGACGCTAGAGAAAAAGAATTGATTTAAAAGATGATTTTTCAAACTATTGGCTAAAATTAAGTGCTGTTTGTTAGCTGGTTTGCACATATATTTAATGCATTTATTATGTTTATTCATTTAAAGCTAAGGGTGTTAGAATTAAAGAACATTTCCTAAATTATCGTAAAAATATGGACAAATGTTTGATTTTTATGGAAAATGATACCTCATTTCTTTGAAATGTATCTAAATCGATTTGTGCATATTGTGACAGTTTTATGTACATTCTACACATACTATCGCATTAATAATGACAAATAATCTTATTATTAGGTTATTTTAAGTTAATATAAATTTTGTAATAGTAAACTACAAATTTATAATGTAGTAGTATTATGTTCTATCGATTTAAGAGATTTTTATTGTTTCATAATATCAAAGCACTTATAAAAGTTTCAGGTAAATATAGCATACGAGCGTTCTCATGTAACACGTTATGAAAGAGAAAACAAGGACATTAACGAAATATATATTGATGATTTATATACTTAACTTAAAAGGATTGTATGGATATAGAGATAAATGATAATATTCGAAATGTATCAGGAAGTACTCAACTCATGAAATTGGTACACCATTTATAAACGAGGAAAACTGTTGTGGATTGGATAAAAATATCATTTTTCAGTTAATTATTTTTTTGATTCAAACTATATTTCTGGTAAAAAAATTTGTTGCAATGTCTCAAAAGTCTATTTTTTACAACAATTTACTTTCATACATATTATTATTAGTCCTTGAAGGATACAACATATATTCTGTAGATCAGACTCTTCAATAGCTATGTAGAAATATTCATTGAACCAATACTGAAATTCATATATCGAATTTCTTTGTTTGTTGAAGTATTTTCAGAATTCTAAATATACAAACTTCTTTTCGTTGCAAGGAATGTTTCCAGATTTTGAGATTCGAGCAGGAACTGGTAGGGTTTATATTTTGTTTATTTATTTATTTTTGGAATTGTTATATATTAAATATGAAATGTTATTTTCTGTTGAACGTTTGATCGAAGAAAGGCATTTTGGTTCAATTCGTGTAGAAAGAATTCCTGTAGAGCTACCTACTATATTTGTTCTTATAATGCGATTTGGATAAACCTTTTGCATAGTTTTTTGAATTATATTTTATAGAATTCATTGACATGCCTACTTTAAAATCCATATTAAAATATGCAGTAAATTTTATATAAACTTTATACTGTTTAATAAATTTGTTATTTTTCAAAACTAATTATTTTCTTATCACTTACATTTAAACTTCAATGACATCTAAACTGAACGAAAATTTGGTTTTTCGCGATGATTTTTTACGATGACTTTATTAAACTTTCATCGCAATATTTCGTTTCAAATTAATGGATTTACAAAGAAAAACACATCCATGAAATATAGTGCTTTGGGAAAAAGAAAATGTTTCAATGTACGGGGTTTTAGAAGAAATAATATTTCTTTTAAAAACAAAAATTATTATAAAATAGATTTATCTCCAGCATTTATTTTATGACAATTTCTTTTCTTAAAAAAAGAACACTTAACTTTATCGCACGTCTAAGTAAACAACATTTATATAAACAATTTTATTTGTTTCATTCAGTTCATTCAGTTAGAGCAAACGAAGTATCTTTTAAATAAAGTAGTTGCAAGGAATATGGATGAAAAAACAACTTACTCAGGGATTTTAAGTAAATAAAAACTTTATCAACGGGAAAACACCACACGCAGGTACACGCAGATACACGTGCACCTGGGAAATCATCAAAAATTTCTTAGCTGCTTTGGCACGAAGAATTAACCCTTCTACATTATTTCTCCCCTTGTTCGTTGGGTACAATCTGGAATCTTTATAAATATACAGGGTGTTTCAGTGAACCGTTTCAGAACTTCTGAGAGTTGTAGGGTACATCCTGACAACTCGAAATCATAGAGCATGGTGGGGTCGGAAATGCTTTCCTGAAGCGGTGTTACACACAGAAGCACCATAAGAAAAAGAGACCGTAAATGAGAAATCGTTTTAATAATACATGAAAAGAAGCAAAAGGTACATGGATTGAAGTAAGCGTTCGAAGTTTCTTCCACGGGCTACAATACACGCCTCACATCTCCGACGCATGGGCATCCGAACATTCTGGAATACACCAGGCATATCTCGAATCTCTCCGGCAGCTACTGCGATTCTTGCAACGAGCTTCTCAGCAGTGTCAACAGGGGTGTCATAAACTAGCGATTTCATGTGACCCCAGAAATAAAAATCAAGACATGATAAGTTGGGTGACCGAGCAGGCCAAAGCACGGGACCCCCACATCCGATCCACCGTTGAACAGACTGCATTGTAGCAGAGTGGAAGAAACTTCGAACACTTACTTCAATCCATGTACCTTTTGCTTCTTTTCATGTATTATTAATGCGATTTCTCATTTACGGTCTCTTTTCCTTATGGTGCTTCTGTGTGTAACACCGCTTCAGGAAAGCCTTTCCGACTCCATATTGCTCTGATTTCGAGTTGTCAGGATGTACCCTACCCCTCTTAGAAGTTCTGGAACGGTTCACTGAAACACCCTGTATGTGGGTCATAATACATCTTCTAACCGGAAATCGCGAGGTTTTCTTAAAATGTTCCTTTGTCTGAAGAATACAGATCTTATGACTCTCAACATATTTTGTAGGAAAGATTGTGCAAAAAAAAGATGCGATACATGTTTTATAATTACTTGGATGTAGATTTATGAATATACAGAATTCGTATATTTTTTTACGGAAACAAGTGTGTGATCTAGATTGAATTGTATTTTTTTTTCGTTCAACAAAAAAGAAAATGAAATATAAATTTAGATTTTTCAAACATTATGTATAGAGACATTAATATTCTATTTGTGCTCTTTTTTTTTTCTTTTGAAAAAAGGGTTACAATTAGAAAATGCAATGCTATAGAAAATAATGATTTTTGTTATGTATAATCTTTATATTCATTGATTTGGAGACGCAAAATGAAAAGCTAATAAAATCTTAGTTTGAAATTTTCTTTTGAATGCATTTTAAGGTTAAAATATTATTTAATGATTAGATTTTAAACTTTAAAACATTATACTTGTTGGTTTATATTCCTTTGTTTTAAATAGAAACAGTCACAAGGAAACATTAAATATAAAAAATAAATACTACAACGTTTTCATTAGTCCGATAAGCAATCGAATTTTTTCCTGACATTTGGAAACCATATTAACAAAAAAAAAAGAAAGAAAAGGGAAGTACCGACAGAATTATTAAATGAAAATGGACCTTTATATTATATTTATAATTTATCCTTTGGAATAATTGGCACTGTTAAGATAATTTATTGGAATATTACTTTATGGTTAAATTTTTGTGATGCAAAGCAGTCCCTAGCCTCAATTACTTGCTCCATTTTCTTACTTTTTATTTTAGTTGAAAAACATATGCCCTAAACACGCCCTTAATGGTCGCTTATATTATGCTCTAATTTGAATTATATTTAAAAAATATATAATGATGAATTCAGTAAAGTATTCTGCAATTTTATAAGGTAATATATGTTGCTACTTTATTAACGGGTAAATTGATTTCATACTGCAATCAAAATTATCTTTGTTTAATTTGGGATTTATTTTAAAACTATTTTGCTGTAATTTCTAGTTTATTAAAGTATATTGACGTGATAAAATTAAAACAATATTATGTTGTCAAGCTTTTATTTACCAAAAGAAGCTGGGATATTTTAATTTTTAATAGATATTTAAGAATGTTCTTTTTTAAAGTATTCATTACAGTTTATTAATCTTAGAGTTTTTATACATGCTATTTACGTTTACTTATATTACAAATTCTATACTTTTTGTAGGCTTAGAAACACGCATTTTCTTTCTTTCTTTTTTTTTTTTACTTTTTATTGATTTTTAAAATATATTATCATAAATATCATAAAATGTTTTTAATGATTTTTTATCAAAATCGTAACCAGATGACGCTACTCCTATGATATAAAGTAATTAAGGGCACATATAAATATGAATGTACTACTTTATCACCAATAATACACGTTTATGTGATGAACTGAAAATATCTTAAATCAATATTAAATTCCATAATACTATTTGTAAAAAGTCTCCATTTTTTTAATCCTTATTATTTTTTAACTTCTATTCTTTCTCACAATAAATTATTATTAAAATTTCTGAAAATCGTACTATATTGTTTTTCTCAAATTCGCTATCAACTGCTACTAATCTTATATAATAAAAATTTAATAATTAACAATTATGTTTAGAGAATATTTGCATATTGCAATATAAAAGAACAACGTACATCTATACAAAATTTTAGAATTTCTTTTCATCTCGAAATGACCAGTAACGTATAGCGAATTCCATTTTTGTAAAAATGAATCATTAATTTAGATAAAAACTATAATGAATTCTTTCGCGATGACAGCCAAGCGGATTATTAAAATTTTTTGTTCTATGCTATCAAAAATCACGGTTTGTTTTTAAATACAGAATGCATTTTCATGTTTCTCCCAAATAAGCAACATGAATTAGAATGGCACTCTATCTTTTATAGAAGCTATCATTTTAGAGATTTGAACTCATTTACTCTCTGCAAAGAAAAGAATTCATATCTAAAGATCAACTAGTTCCCCAGACCCCTACCAAATGGGGTCTTCTCATTCAAAGTATCCGACTGACGGATAAATGACTTTTCGAAATGAGCCAGAGTTCTATGAAAACGGCCCCTCGTCAACTCACGTTCCCACTCCGTCGATTCTTAATAGTTCTCTTTATCCGAGAGGATCTCAAAAGCACTTCCCGAGTGTCTATTTTTGTTTTTCAGAGAGTTTCAATGGTTCAGGAAGGAATGAAGGATGCAATTATTCTTTCAGTAACTAATTGGCATGATAATTAAGTGGTTGTTTAAGGAGAAGAAGAAGTTTGTTGCAGTTCCAAGTTTTGCACTCTAACAACCCTCGAGAAGGAATTTATTTTTTTCTTAAATTTTAGCTTGGATAAATCAAAATCTTTCCTAATTGAATATATGAAGCATAATTGTAAAAATTTCTTCAGTAGTTTGCTATTCTCCAAATGTTCTATTTTAATTAGGGTGTTTTTAAAAATTCACTTGAATCTATTTTTGAATGTAATTCAATGCTCCTTATAGGACATTACCTTAATCGTTGCTTTACTGCTTACTTTAAAATTTATGTTCTGGTATATACTAACCTGAGATTAATTGGTTTCTTTTTATATAAAATAACCAACTTGTGTTGTGTGATCCAATAACGCGACGGAATTTTGTAGTAAAATATAAGAAAAATAGCTTTAATATATTTCAAGAAAAAAAATATCAATTTGTTTTGGCATTGTTTGTAATATTTTTATTATATTATTTAAAACATTTAAGTAAATGTATAAGCCAAGTGATCTGCTTTTTAAACATTCAATGAAAGCTACATAATAATTTAAGATTAGCGTCAAATCCAAACGCTTTCACATTTTTTGTAGTTTTAACAAGGCAAGAAAATGCTCGAAAATGAATCAACTAGAAAAATCGTACAACTTTAAACGAGCAATTTTTGTATACATATAGAATTATTTCATGAATCGCGTAAACGGCTTCCGCTTAAATTTTATATTCAGATAAAGTTTTTACTTTTTAAATATATCTATATAAGTGTCTTTACGGAAAAAATGTGATTTTACAAATTAATTTTTTAAATTCTTTTATGTGTAAAAAAATAAAAATGTTTTTCGTTCTGCTTTTATGCGGGAAATGTTATATAGCTCCATTTTGTAAATTTTCGTGATACTCGCATTGTTGCCATAGTATGATAACTTACTGATACAAATATCTTCGGCTCCCATCCAATAGTATTAATGCAATTATTTTATTTACCAATTCGAATAGCATTTTAAACTGAATGTAATCATGATTTCTTTTAACTTAAATGACAAATTCATATATAGGTAAGATTTAAAAATATTTATACACAATCATTATGTGATATGCATTTAAATATTTTCTCAAAAAAAAATCGCGATTTTACAAAAAGGAAAAAGAAAAAAAAACTGTGCTGAACTTAGTTTCCCGAGTACTAACTTATCTATAAATAATTTAAAGAACTCTGATAAAATTAGTATATGTATTTATTTTAAAATGGACCTAAGAATTTAATCGCCATCAAAAGTGATAAGATCTGTTGCTCAAAAGAAAATTGGCTTTCATTAGCTTATATTTGCTTTTAAATTTTATAAATAAAGAAAAATTAAATGCCGGTGCATAAAACAAATAGTCCCATGAAAAATGAACGCATTTAAACGGAACTATATGGAGATATATTTGCAGTTTGTTTTGTGAATTTAGATGAATGCTGGCCGCTGGCACATTCTACGCACCGTAATTACCTACTCGTCAAACAAAGTCGGTGAGGAAGATCGGTAAATATTCAGAATGGTTTGATGATTGGGTGTTGTTAATTAAATGGCACCGGTCCAAAATTATCGTTCTGCCATAGCCTTCTGTCACGAAAGACTTGTGAAGTCAGTACTTTGATTGTCCTCCTGAATGTTTGGCTGGTTTTGAATTTGGCTTTCTGTTTGTTTGTGCAAAGACCATACCTGTTTGAAAGAACTTCCGTAATTATAATAAATGGAATTTTCACCAATTTTGTTCATTTCATTGATATTAATTTTTTGAAGTCCTTGAGCTGGTGCATTATCTCTCCATTCATGCGTTTCTAAATAGAAAAACTAATAAAGTTCGTTGTATAATCATAATATAAAGGAAACAGATACAAACAAGTATGCAGTTATAATCAATACATTAATTAGGGGATAATTCTCTGCTGTTAACCGTTTTTCCGTTTTAATTTTTATTGACTTTGTATGTCACTTCACAAGTTTGATAATCTTAATTCTGCTTAGGTTTGCAGTTATATACAAAATAAAATTTTAAATTTTAATATATTTTTTTATTTTTTTAAATGAAAATTTAGTTAAAGTTGCAGCATAGTGTTATACCTCTGACCTATACTTTTAGAAAAATAAACAAAAATGAAAAAAATGAATTTCACTCATATAAAATACTTAGATAGCTATTTTCAATTAAATTTGAAATATTTATAGATAAAAACAAGCTATTTATAAGAATCAGTAATTTTTTAAAAGTATAATATATTCATCATTTTATTATTTAATGAATAAGAAATTAAAATAAAGGGCATCATTACTTCCAGAATTTATTTTTAAACCTTTTTTTTTTGTTAAAGCAACAAAATTTCTTATATATATCTTTTAAAGGCCGTTATTCAATTTTCAACACTTGTAAGGCTATTCTTTCATAAATGTCTGCGAAAATCATTGATTTAACTTTTGGTCTCTTTTTTTATTATTTTTATTCACCGAATCTTAAGGAAAAACCTCGCATTTGCAAGGAATATAACCGTAGAAGTCAATTGTATTATCTGACATTAATTTGCTTGACGAATCTATAATGGTTGAATGATTGCAAGATATATGAATAAATGACCGACTTTTCAGTTATCGATAAAGGCTGAAACTCATCATTAGTAAAAGGAATGAAATCCATGGCCTATAACACTCAATCCCTCCATAATATTATTTGAAGTTAAATTTTGCAACTATTGGGTTGTTCGGAAAGTAATTTCGTTTTTTCCCGACAGAGGATTTAATTGTATTTTTTTGCTCCCAACTTCACATTTAAGCCGTATAATTTTTATATGCTTTGAGAGCTCATATAGCAAGGCTTGTGTGTGAAAAATTCCAATTCATTCTACGCAGTTGTTTTTGGTTGATGCCCTTTTAAATATGAAGAGCAATAAGCAGAGTTTTCGACATATCTTACTGTTTTACAACAGAAAGGGTAAAAATGCTGTTCAAGCCAGAAAGAAATGGACCGATGTGTATGGAGAAGGTGTGTTGACAGTACGCCAGTACCAGAACTGGTTCGCAAAATTTTTAAGACGGTAAAACCTTCACCTCAAATGAGGAGGTCAAAAACCATCTCGATCAGTTTTTTAGCAGCAAAAACCAAAAATTTTATGAGCGTGGAATGATGCTACTACTAGAAAGATGGCAAAAGGTGTTGGACCAGAGCGGCCAATATATAATTTAATAAAGTATTAGTTTATTATACGAAAACTGTCTTTCATTTCCAAAAAAAAAAAAACGAAATTACTTTCCGAACAACCCAATATATTTAGTCCCATCATATATGATAACATGTTTACGCCTCTTGGTGTTAACATCCATTTATTCGTCTCCTGTTTGTAATTAGTTTTGAATAGTACAAATATATCCCCTGTATACGAGTGTGCATTCGATCATTGTTGTGAGATTTCGATAAGCACAGATTTCTTATTGTCATATTAATAACAGGGACAGTTGCATGAATTGCGTAGTTGCGACGGAATAATAGTGCAGGAGTTTCTGCAATGTTATTCCTTCCTCATATCAAACAGGACGATTAAATTTTGATATCATTGATGAAGTTTTTAAATAATTGAAGAAACGTTCTCACGATATTGAGGTTATAGTTTGTTTGGTTACTGATTTGGCTTTTTAAATATTTAATTTTAAATATAATTGAAGGCAAATTTGTTTTTTAAAATAGTTAACGACGTTTCCATAGTGAATTTAAATATCTTCTGAGATTATAATTAAAAGAATTACCAACGTCACTTAGCATTTGGCAGTTTACAATCTTTGTGTTTATATTATTGAATTATTTAGTCCAGAATGCGATTCTAAATATATGGAATTTTAATCTACGATATCAGAAGTTTTAAATAAATTGAGTTTGATTTCAGATTATTATGACACGTTTCATCATTTATTCTCTTTAATTGGATAACCAATAATCATCTACGTAAATATTAAATATACAGTAGTCATATAGAGTTTGGAATCGAATAAAGCTATTTCGATGTTATAATGTGAAATTCCACATTCTCGTTTAGCTGTATCATTGAATAAGTTATAAATTGCAATATTCTCTGTTCAAGACAGTCGAATATCTGCATTTGTCGAATATATATTTATCCTGATAGACGCTAATGGCCAGGTCAGTAGGAGAAATTCCAACGTATGAGTTGACAGAAGTTAAAATTATCACAGAATAATCAGTTGAAACTAAATACTTCAGGCATACAACTTCAGAATTGTTTTCATGTCGTATTAAATGAAAATATGATTTCTCAAACGTTTGAATAAAACCAAGCTCTGTCTGCTATTTGGACTACTTTTAATGCATTTATTATATTTATTTATTTAAAGTTAATGACGTTAGAGCAAAAAAAATTAATTATCTTAAGAATATAGGCAGAGGTTTGATAATTTTTGGGAAATGATATCTTCTTGCATACCATCTCTTTAAAATTTATTTATACATCTCTACATATTTCATTATTTTATTTTTACATTCAACACATAATATTGCGATAATTATGAGACAAATGGACTATTACATTTTTTAAATAAATGTAATGTTTCTTTGCATTGAATCTTGATCGTTATGTTTAGAAATATTTAATTCTTTCTTATATAATTATCCCTTTTTTTTCAAATTTCACAAGCGTTTTCCCTGCAATCATGCCATTTGGTTTTAGTTTCTTTTTCTCATTTAATGAATAAATTTTTATTTGTCAATTGTGCTTATTCTGTATTAACTGATTTTGTATGAATTGTAGTTACTATGCTATGTCCTTGCGGTTGTAAAAATTGTAATTTCCTAATAACAAAGCTTATATTGTCTCAAATATTTAAAGTTGCATGTTGAGGCCACCCGGTATAGAATATAAAACCACTACATATCAATAGAATTTATCTTGATATTAATATTCATACATTAAGATAAAATATTTGTGTGGAGGTAGAGGGAATTGACATTTATTTCGAAATAAGTTAGGTAGCACAGAGCTCATGAAATATATACGTCACTTTGTTACGAGGTAAACGTATTTTTGCCAAATTAAGTTTTCGTCAGAACTCATGAAGATCGTATGTTCTTTTAAATATGTACTTTTGAAGCAAATAACCAACTTTCAATCGTATTTTTAATGTATTAATTTAAATGGAAAAATCAGGTGGTTAAAATATTTGCACAAGGATAAAGATCCCTGTGCAAATCTACATAACTTGTATGTAATATGTAAGGGGGATCGTTACCCATTTTCTTTAATTATATGACATGATGATTGTAGATTCGTCTAGATGTATATAGAATTTAAAAAAAGAAACCTTTATAAATATAATAAAAAGAGATCCAAAACCTTATGAGTTCTTCATAAATTCATTTTTGTACAAATAACAATGGACAGAAGATATTTAAAAATGAAATGTCAATAGCAAATGTAAAAAAAAAGTTGTTTGTAAAAAAGTCTTTTGTGGATCTAAGCAGATATAAAAAAAAATTAATTTGGAAAATGCTAGATACCAATTAAAAATTGTTGAAAGGTATTTCTGGCTTATCTGTTGATCAATGTAATACACAAACCAGTCAATCATTCTTCTATTGATTTGCTGATACTTACATTTTTTGCTTATTTCAATTGTTCAAATTTGACACGTCAAATACTATAGAATCTACTAGTTATTCCCATGACTAAAACAATTCTGCTAGTAATGGTATTTGTTTGAACGTGAGACATCGTTGTTAATTAAATAAATATAACATTTTAAAATAATACAGAAAATATACATATTTTTCGCAATATAATTGGTTATATGTTCAATGAATTACACTTTACCATCTAAGAAACAATATGTATATATTAAAAAATATGTATATATTAAAAAAAATTCTTCGAGGATGCAAAATTAATTGAAAAAGACATATTGGGAGATAAAAAGTTGATGGGAAATAACCAATTTTATCTTTAAAGAAATTATGTCTCTAATGAGTGGCGAATTTTGCTATTGATCCGTTATAGATTATAAAATGTTATTTCTTTCATGATTTTTATTTTTTAATATTCATCAAATAAAATTAATCTCAATGTGAAGATTTCAACATTATGCTACTTGAAAAAGGGTGCGATTTCTTTGATATTTAAAGGTAATAATTAAAACATTTTATAGCAGAAACACATTTCCATTTTTTATTTACCAAAGAAATGAAACCAATTTTTTGCCAAACATTAATTATAGTATTGAATCAACAATACGTTTTATTTGTATTTGTATAAGATCATTGAATTATCTACAAAAAGATAAGGATAATAAGAAAGAAAATAATATCACGATATGATACAACTTTTCAACAGCATTGATCAAGCCACAAGCCATTACTGACTTATGTATAATTCTGATTATCACTTATGTAATAAACATATGGATGAATAATATTCCTTTATATATTTATTACTACAAATTATCTGGATTCTGATATTCAGCGACCTTATCATTTCTGAGTTTTTATGTTTTTCAAAAAATTAAAAATAAGCTTCCAGTTGAAATTTCAATTCAAAATAAGCTTCTAGTTGAAATTTCAATTCAAAATAAGCTTCTAGTTGAAATTTCAATTCAAAATAAGCTTCTAGTTGAAATTTTCATTGCATTATCAGCAAATAAAGTGGATTGGTTTCTTAAAAATCTTTGCTTCTTATCAATATCTCAAATGTCTATTTTTACAGCAATTTACCCTATATATATTATTATTAGTCCTTGAAAAGTACAATATATTTACATTCTGACGATCAGATGCTTCTGTAGCTACGTAGAAATATACATCGAGCAAATATTGAAAATTCAGATATCGAATCTCTTTGTTTGTCGAAGGATTTTCAGAATTCTAATTTTACAGCATTCTTTTCGTTGCAAGGAGTATTTCCAGATTTTGAGTTTCGAACAAGAACTGGTAGGTTTTATATTTTGTTTATCTATTTATTTTTGAAATACGATATGAGAAAAATTCTAAAAAAAAAAACATTTTCTATGCTATTGAATTTTCATGTTTTAAATACCAGTGTTCTTTAGAACGTTTGATTGGAGAAATGCATTTTATTTAAATTTCCAAAGGACGGGAAATACTTACAGTATTTCTTTTTATAATACGATTTCGCAAAAAGCCTTTGCATAGTTTTTTTTTCAGTCATGTTTTCTGGAATCTAATAATATGCCTGATTTAAATAAACATTTGTAAAAGAATGCAATAAATTGTACAATAACTTTATACCTGCGCAAGAAATTTATTTATTTCAAATCTAATTATTTTCTTTTCTCTTAAAGTCTAGCTTCATTGTAACTTCTGAACTGTGCAAGAATTTAGCATTTCCTAATGGTATATTTTTTCACAGAGTTTAACTTTCATATTTTTATCTATCGTTAATCTGAAAGTCAATTGAAATAATTAATTAAAATGAACACCCTGAACAACCTCTAAGGAATATCTTCTTTTGAAACTATTTAAGTTATGAATAACGTACCACACGTTCAAATTACTGTGTTATGCTGAATGTATCTGGTCATGAATTTAATATAGAACTTTAAGCTACTAAAAATTATACATTATACTTATTCATAAAGAAAAAGAAAGATGTGATTTCAAATTAGCTCTACTGTATCTCATATCCCAAAATTAATATTGCATTTATGTACAATTGTTTTACGCAATTCCTTTTGTGAAAAACAATAAAATTTTTATTTTATTGTTTTATTGTATTTCAACCAATGAAAGATATATGTATTAGGCCAACTGAAAATTTCTCTCAGGACAAGATATTTGTCAATGGCAAGATTTGGTATTTTATTTTCTTTATAATTTCTTTATTTTTAAACACAGAGAAATGATTTGAATCAAGGAGATTGCCTTAAAAGGCTTTCAGAAATTTACAATTATTTATATATAATGAATAGTAAAAAGAAATCCAGCTTCGAATAAAATTTAGATTTTGGTTTATATAAAAATAATTTCAGTTGCTGAGAAAAAAATTCTGAATATTTGAAAACAACAATCATGCCTATTATTTTTAAGAACTAAAATAAGTGGAATACAAGCTAGTCAGTTCTTCATGGAATGCAGTGATTTTTTTTTTGGTCAGAAATCCGTTTTCAAGATGTATTTTTAAATGTTAACTTTTATAGATTTCTTTACGGATTTCGAAAAACAAAATTAAATTAAATAGGAAACTAAAAATAAAACAATATTTATTGTGAAATTTTTTTATACATCAACATTAAGAAAAGATTCATATGCATAAAAAATTAATTTCATCAGAATTCATAAAAGAAAAAGCAATTATGGGATAGCAAAAAATTGTGACGAAAAAAAAATCGTGCTGTATACGAAGTATGGAGATAAGGGATTTAAATCTTTCCATTTTTATTTCAATATATGTATGTAAGAAAATTATCATACATTTTGAATGGTGCTTATATGGAAAAACAGTTTGATAAGATATTCATTAGATCTTTGTTGTAAGAAATTTTTATATCACTTAGAAAGTTCTGGTTTAAAATTTGCTTTCTTTTTACATTGCAGCTAAAGGATTAAAATTGCAAATTACTTTACTTTTAGATATCAGCTATGAAGTCTTTTCACGGATAGCCATGATTCCTAATTTTTAGGAACAAATTATTTTGGCTTTCAACTTTTTCGTTATACATAAGCGGTATAAACTAAAATAATTTTCTAGAATGACTCTTCCTTGTGATTGTACAGAAGTGTTATCAAGTTACAGTTTATATTATTTTGAACATCGAATGCATGAAACGGACTTACTTGACCCTAATCTGCTCGCTTTACATCTAAAATGCAGTAAATGAAGAGTAAATGAGTAAATGAAGAGAGTAATGAAGAGAGAGTAAATGAAGAGTAGAAGAAGTAAATGCAGTAAATCAATGCTCAGTCTAAAATTGAACGTTTAGTATACATAAAAAAGAAATCTCAAAATATCTGTACAAAAACAAAAACTGAAATTAGAACAGAAGTATGTCCTATCCTTTTACTACTAATCGTTTTCTTATTTCTTATACTGACGTTGTATACTTCTTATCATTGATTGTGAGACTATGGTTTCATTGTGTCAGTAAACATACGAATTCTCCATTATATTAAAGCAAATTATTTCCTATTTTAATTATTTAATTGATCTGTTAATACATTTTCCTATATATAGTCACTAAAAGTGTTATGATTTATTTGAGTATTAATGAAGTTAATAGGAATAATTGTTTCCTTAATCTTCGAAGAAAGCTGCATAGATTATCTACTAATTCCCACAGTAAAAAAGTTTTTGTTCATTTCATTTCATCTTATTTCTCAGGTTATAAAAAAAATAAGTAATTAGATGGATACATTCCCACATCTTCCAGTATTAGCAATAAATCTAGTCATCACGTGTTAACACAATAAATTATACCTACATTCTATGATTACAGGGCGATTAAAATGCAGAATACGTACAGATTTCTTCAATAGGGAAAGAAAAACACAAGCGAATTATCGGTAAGACAGAATAAGCAATCATTTTTAAAAATAATTTCTATCATTTGCGTATCCTCTCGGGTTTTATCATTGTCTTCACCAGCCATAAATCAAGAAGCATTTGTGGTGATAACTTCATGAGCCAGATAACAACCTCCGGAAAGGAGCGTACACTCTTGTCTAGTGGCTTTGTTACTCAGCTATGAACCCTAACGTTGCGAGTTCGCACCTTTCAAACTTGTACACATTCATTCATTGCTTGGCATATGAATAACTATTTGCCTATGGAACCAAACAGATTGACCAATTTTATTATTAGAGACAAAAAACCCTAGAAATATATATTTTTTTAAAAATAAAGCATTCTTTTATTAATAGAAAACAATAGAAAATATTTTTTTTTTGAAAAATCTGGAAACCTAAAAATTTGGAATTTCACTACTTGCTCTATATTAGTTAACGTACTCTGTAATTATGTTCTAGAGGCTAACTCTTTGATTTATCTTATCAAACCTTTTTTACAGCTTAATTTAATATTAGAGAGGAAAGATAAGAGAAGTTATATCCACATGTGTTGTGTCACCACAGAGGCGTAGTGTGTAATGTGTTGTAGTGTGTCTTATTCTACAAACTTCAAAATATCGGGAAGTGAAATTCTCTTGATTTTTACTTGTACTCCATCATTCTAATTTCTAACCTTAAAATCTGTAGAATAAGAATATTTTGGAGATTTCTTCCATTTGATAATTAAATATTGTTAATTAGTTCAAATAAAAGCTCTAAAGAGTGAATAAAGTATGTAATAAAATTTAATATACTTTTACAGATTTTATTAAAACTTTCTTTGAAAGAAATATTTAATTGTAGAGGAAAACATTAGTATTTTTTTTTTATTAGAGATGACCTCCCTTCATGCATCATGTCTCAGGCATGATCAGATAGTCTTCCGAAATAAAGTGTCGAAAGAGGATCCAAGACCGTTATAACTAGTGTCTATCTTCAAAACGCGCGTGATGTAGCCACTAATAATTTATTCATCGATTAGGACAGTTTACGTATTTACTATAATTTGTGTGCATGTTTTACGAGACAAAAATATCAATCCATTTTCTGACAATCATAGATAGTGTCTCTAATCATGATACTTCTAAATAAAAACAGAACATTTGCCAAGACAAAAAAAAAAGAAACTGCATCCTATTTTAATAAGCTTTCAGCCAGCGATCCAGAAATATGTTGCCATGAATGAAAAACACTCTAAGGGAAAAGCATCATTGGGTTACTCACGTGCCGGGGAATGGATGCAGTCTTGAATATTGCTAGCAATGTGTTTACCCTGCTGATAAGTAGCGAATGTGACGAATCACAGAAATTATTTTTTTCGCCTTTATTCGTCTTTTTAATCCGTACTTTGATATTCTTCCTTTTGTTTTCATGTTCTTTCTTTTATTTTCATTCATTTTTGATAGCATGAAAAATCATCATTTGAACGAATAGATATTTGTTAATTAAATTATTTGTATGATCAATTGGAGAATCCCTGGTATTTTTCCATCTTATATTTTTCCATCTAAGTGTCTATTTGGAATTCTTATAATATTAAAAAGCATATACAAGTTTACGAATTGTATAATTAGCGAAACTTTGTGGGTAGACAATGCTCAAAATATGTAAATGTAAAGGAAAGATTGGTTGTTACGTGTTTTAGAAATAGCGCTTCCAACAATCTTATCATTAAGAATGCTGCTTTAACCTATATTTATTTTGCTTGAGTCTGGATACCTTAAACATCTATGACAGATGTTTTATGTTCGGTTTCATAACTATAACTTATATTTTCAATTTCTAAAGTTCGAAGACAATTTGTTTATAAAATATTTATCCGAATGTCTCATGTTTATATACTATGCATCCATTCAAAATTACATGCATCATCGAGAAAGTGTAATTCCTAAAACGGCATTTAAGGATATGAATAGGAAAAAAAAACGGAGCATTTCCTGAAGAAAATGTTATTGGTTTTAATACTTTTATTACTTTAAGTTAGAAAATAATTTTTAACTCGTATCATATGATGCGTTGAATAGTATATATTTTATTAAATAAAATTTTGCTATAATTTATAGATAATTTTTAAATACTAGTGTAATTTTTCAATGCCTATTTGAAGCGTACTAATCAAAATTTAAATTTAATATTTAATAATAATTTTTTATTATTAAAATTTTATATTTATTGGTACGTCTCTTTTTTAATTATTTCAAGATATATGATATCATGTGCCAATTAACTGATATGAAAAATTATTAAATAATTTATCCTCATTTTCTATATAAAAATTTGAATCCATCTTTTCAATATAACCTATTTAAGTTGTTGGTTTCATCTGTGAAGATATTTTCAGCGTATTTTCCTTGCAAAATCCCTATTGCAGTATGTTTCCTCACTTCTAAAAGAATGCATAAATTTGGAAATAAGGTTTCCTATTAACGTATTCTTAATTCTCTATTCTCTTCATCTGTGCTCTTTCGATTATCCTTTTCATATCTTTCTTATTTTTAATCAATGTTCAATATTAAATGATAAAAATTTCTTTTTAAACATTTATGTCTAATTCTTCAACAAGATTGAAATTCTAGATTACATCTGAATGGTCTTAATATATACACCAATACCTTCTGATACGCTCCCATGTTTACAGCTCCGTAACAAGTGATACAGACTAAGAAACGCGCGAGAGGAAACAATAAAGAAAAGAAACTTTGAGCTCTCATTGGCTTGCAAGAGTTGCCAACACCAGACGTTACTTCATGAATTAGGCATTTCCAATTCAAAGAAGTACCATCCACGGAAAGGCTTTCGTAAGGCTTCGATCTTCGACTTTGTTTTCGATAGTTGCAATGAAAACTCTGTTTTGTTGAATTGACAGCAAAAAAGACATTCGATTTTATTTCCTTCGATTTTATTGTTGATTGTTGTAGACGACTAATAGCTTTTGGTGGAAAAACTGAGTTCATGAAGTTCTTGATCGAAATAGAAACGCAAGGTGACGAATGTGAAAATTTCCAAATAAATGTCTAATAGGTTTTAACATTTTATTTAAAAGAATAATTATTCACAGAAATTACACATTCATTTTTGATTATATTTCTGAGTTTGTTATGCTTAAGATATTCATCTATACATCATACATTTTCATGAGCATAAAAATAGTTTGTGATTCGTGAACGCGTAAACAAGAATGAAAATTTGACTTTGCAGCCTATTATATCATTATTATTTTAAATGAAATATTCCCAGTTCATTGGCTTATTAATACATGCTACGTCTCACAATAGTCTTTGTGGCTTTTTAGATTAGCATGCGTCTTTAATAGGAGGATCTCGTAATAGAGGACGATTTATTAATTATATGGAAGTGAAGTTTTCATATGTAGTAGTTCATTATAACTATATATTGAATCTTTCTTAAAACCAAACCAAAAACTACTTTTTAATAGTGTATTATGCTTCATTTCCCAAAATACTTTGGAGATAATAGTAATTTGAAATAATATTTTAGGGTGTTAATTATCATAGGGAGCATCAGGGAGTTAAATTTTTGGCAATATATGCCTAGAATTTTGCTACTTTTGGAATTTCAGACAAATAATGCAGGACTAAGGCGGAAGCAACCATGATGGTGTAAACCTGTGGGCTTATTGCGGTATTGGATCAAGATCAATATTATATTTTAAAACAGGAAAATATTATTGGCTTCAATAAAAATAAAATATACTAACTAGGCACCATAAAGAAAAAGCCATTCTAATAATACATGCAAAGAAAAACAGTACATCTTGTAAACTGAATTAAGCATGATAAATTTAAATATCGTCAACTTGCCCCGACTTCCTCTGATTCCATACAATAATGTTATTTATAACTTATTTACGGGTATTACAGACGTGATTTATTAAAGAGAAAAATTACGGTATTATATGTTCATATTCACAGAAAAATGCCACAAAAATTATTTACATATAAAATTTCAAAACTATGTTTCAAATTAAAATAAATATTATATAAATTTTATCTGACCTAATTGTTTACTTCAAATTGTTTTGTATTGTTTCAATTTGTATTGTTTTCACAAGCTCCTAATTTGCTTTATTTTTTACTCACCTTTTAATGGATTTTGAAATGAAATGAAAAGGAAGAAAAGCTTTTAAAGAAAGCTTTAATTTTGGAAAATATAATAAATGTTTCTGTTATGTTCTGGAATATACAGGGTAATTCAAAATGAATATAGCGATTACAAATGGCTATAACTATATAATGAAAAATAATTTATCGATAACATTAACACAGAATGTAGACGGAACATCAAAACTTCTTTACGTAAGGCGCAGGTGCTGTGAAGCGGAAGCCTATGCATACGGGAGTTGAAGCTTCGCCAAGACAAGAAACTTGTTCATTGCGGACGTCTCTTTAATGAAAATGAAGAGTCCCGTGCAGAAAGCATTCTGCGTGTTAGAATTTAACAATTGTCATTCTGTTATCACTGTGCAGAGTTCACATTTGTAATGCGCTTGCTTCGGTAACTGGAGACATGCTTCAGAATGTATGGCGTGAATTGGACTGTTGCCTAGATATTGTCCGTGTGACCAAGGGAAATCACATAGAACATATGATTTATGTATACAAAGATTTGACGTTCCGTCTACATTATATATTAATCTTATCGATAAATTATTTTTCATGAAATAGTTATAGCCGTTTGTAATCGCTATATTCATTTTGAATTATCCTGCATAATAATAACGATTGTTCAAATAAAAAAAATGCTTGAAAAGTAGGCTAAATGAAAATATCGATTTGCTGAATACTTTTATTATGTGAGCTAAATAATTTAGCTATTATAAATCAACATTTTCCCTCTGTAATAATCAGTAATAATATTAAGAAACTTCACAAATATATATTTTATGGATTTCTATTGCAAAGAGTTCCTTTAAGAGAAAAAAAATTATAAATATGATTGAAGTAGTATAAGAAAGATAAAAAATGGATAATGATTGTCTATCTTTATAAATATTTATGTTTTTATTTTCCAAAAGGAAGAAGAAATTTCCCATGTCCCTTAGAAAAAATGATTTAAAGAAAAAAGATAAGACTTGTATCGGATACTTCCAGCTGATATTTTGCCCCTTTTTTTAACGTAACCTTTATAAAATAAGATAGCGAAGGATATGATTTTGACGTGTGTCAACTTGTGTATTGCTATCAATATGTAAGCACTTAATCACTGTCAACTTTTTTCTTTAGCAATTTTGTAACTTTTACAGTCAGGAGCTTCACCAGACTTTCTCTTGAAAATACAAAGTCTAGAGTTCAGCACTGTCTGTGAAACATATGTGCTCATTTAAGTTAGTAATTGAAAAAGTTTGAAAAGTTATTGCTAATTTATACCTATTCTTCAATTTTTGCGTCAGTAAAAAAGGGCTTGAGTATATTTCTCTCAACAAAAGATTAAATTTGAAATGCTTAATTTGCGCACTCTGGAATTAATGATTCAAAATAATTTGATTCTTCTAAATTTAAGATATGCATCGGTCAGTATTAAATCTTTAAATTATGGGATCGACAAAATATCAAAATAGTGTTTTTAACAAAAGAGGTATTTCTAAAAATGGTGTAAATAATTTTCAAGTTATTTGAAGACAATAATTTTCTTATTCATTTTTTTATTGCTTATGAGATGACCTAACATATTCTGCAATTTCCTTATTTACAATAAAATTACTCATAATATACACTGCCTTAAAATGAATTGAGTAAGGATACAAGAGAGGTTTCTCACCCTTTTCAGCCCATTCAAAAATATACTGAGCTTATTTTCATCTTATAGAATTATCTGTTCTTCGATGATTTCCATATATGCTCTTTTGATGCCTGTCGACACGAGATTCTGCATACTATCCCAAATTCTGAAATTTGATGAATAAGATATTATGATTATTTCAAATTCCGATGAATTAGGAAACAGTTGCGCACGTAGAAAACAAATTATGTATTGTACGAAAAGCAAACAAAAAACATATTACAAGAGAATCTACACAGCTAATTGGGAAACAGTTAACACTTTTTTATTCGAAACCAATGCTTCATAATAATTTTTTCTACAAGTAGACACAGTTTGGTACATACAAGTTCTGAATTTTTAATATACGTTTCATGTAATATTTTTGACATATGATTATCTTATAGAGGATATTTAGTTCATTGCATGCCGTGTCACGCAATCCATGATGAATTGGTGCATCATGAAACAAAACTAATATACCACAGTGAAACTTAGCATTATGTTTGCATACATCCGAAGATTAAATTAAGCTTCATTAATTGGCTTAATTAAAGACTCGAATTCGAGAGGACATAGAAACATTTGTTGAATAAGGATTTCGTTCTATATCTAAGTACAGTATAAATACAATTAAGATAATCTGATTACGAAATTACAATTGAAGTAATGCAGCTTAAATCTCTACCATCGATATCTAATGGAGAACATTACTACCGTATTTATAATCTCAAATACGGCTTATCGTTTGAAACGGTACTGATGACATTGTCTTTTCCATTCCTCTGGTCAGTGCTTTAAGCGACCTCCCTGTAATTGGCAGATGGACAAATAGGATGCTCAGGAGCTGGCTTGTGCATCTCGGACCCGCTCGATAGACGGCTGCTGACTAATTAATTCCAAGGAATAATAAACTTGATAGAGAAGATGACAGTGAAGTTTCTAAGTTATTGAAAAATTGTCTGAGAATTCGCTCTAACCGCAACTGAATGTTTCATTTCATGTTTTAACCACACAATATTTCTAATGGCATAAAAATGGTATTTTGGATTTTTGACTTGTGAGTCATTATGTTTTTATCAACAATTTTAGATAAATAAGTAATAAAGAAAGGTTTACCAAAGAAGTAGAAAATATAAAACGGTAGTTTTATTTCACTAATAAAGAACTTTTAAATTAACTAAGGTTATAAAATGGGTTATTTATTTTATTTTAATAAAGTAATTAGCAGAGAAGTTATTAGAATAATTCATTTTCTTCTTTTCATTTTTAATTTCTATTGATTAATTTAAGTCACTTCCCTACATACACTTCTCTTAGGTTAAATTTGGATTTGATTGTGATAAACTTTTTTTATTACCAGTTCAAAAATTCATGTCCGTTTAAGATCGTAAGCTGCTGTAATTCCATTATGTTTATAATAATCAACTGCTGCACGTCGATTCCATTTTCGTAATCAAATAACAATTTCGCCCACACATGAAATTTATGAATTAATCCTGTCAAAGTTTCCAACGAAATTATTCTGATTGCTTCGAAATTAATTGTTTTGATTAAATAATGACTTTATTTACTTAAGGTTGCTTTAATATCATAAAAGAATGCGATTACTGCTGAATTTTAGATTCGATTCTTAAGTATTGTTCATTTTTATTTTATCTATCCGTTCCACATAAAATGCGGACATAGATAATATTTCATCTTTTAACAGTTGGTCGCTCTATGTATTTACCAAATTATTCATTAATAAGGAAATTTATTAAAATTTTTAATTTCTTCATGTTTAATCTGAACAAAAATAATATTTCGTTTATTCTTTGAAAATTATTAAGATTCTGTGGGAAGTAAAAATCTATTTGTTTTCGTAATCAACTACAAATTGGCAGAGCAATGATTTCATGGATTTCTATGCTTGATTTCATTTGGCCATGTTACAAAATTAAAAATATTTTTATTCGAGTGAATGCAGAGTATTTCGGTTTAATGTACAAATAATGTAAATAAAATGTATTTCAAAATTTTATTATATTCATTTCGGGAAATAATGGCTCAACTTTGCTAAATTCTACTTAACGAAATGGGAACATCAAATATTAAAAGATGATGTCAATATAAACATACGAATAAAATCAGCAAGAGATATCGCAAAATAAAAGGCAAAGAAAAGAAAGAATTTCAACAATTTGATCAATTTCTTCGTTAATTAATCACTCAACTTTGAAAGCAGAAGTGGGTAGTCAAAGTGTTCTATCCTTAATATGCGATTATATTCTTAATATTACTTTTTTTCTTTCGATACCATATATTTCATAAGTTATAATCAGATTAAATTAAAACTATTAATATACTCGTCGTCAAAAGCGGTTATTTTTAATTAGACTGGTTAACTCCTGACACTCAATCTTTTTATGACAAAAATATAATAAAATTATGGTTAGGTAAAAATTGCTCAATAATATAAAACAATCAAATATGTTTTAGTTATAAAGTAACAGAATTGTCAAATTGGCGACAAAAACAATTGGGGTTAAAGACCTTATTAAAGTTTTATTTTGAAATATACCTCAAAACGTTAACAAACGGAATAGAAGATTATTGATATCTGTTTAGAACTCATATTAAATTTTTCAAAATTGATCCGGTTGTTAGGGTTACAAACTATGGTGTAGTTTTTCCTCATAGATAATGTAGAATGAAACAGCCTGATTTTCTATTTATCACGGAAATAGAAGATGAAGGAGGAAAAAAAAAACATTGATGAAATATTTTTGTCTTGAGCTTTCATATAAAATAAAAATTTATAGAATCAGGACAGTGATTGGACGTGAGAGACTGGCTCTTTTTTATTATTTTAAATATTTATAAATAAATAAATTTATACATTTTCATACATTTTAGCACTTAATGGATTTTAAATTTATAAAGTGATAGGACTGTCATGTCTTTTTGGCAACTTGGCATTTCGTTTGGATTCAAAGTCTTTATGGTATTCACAGTATTTGAAATTACAAGATATTTTTGGTTTTAAAACTTACTGGAAATTTAATATACCATTATTGATCTTATCTTATTGAATTATAGACATTTAAAGAAACAAATCATGAATTATCTTCAGATTCTCCCATCTACCTGTGGCTCAAAATCACCAAAGTTATTCCAAATTGCTTTTATACAATTTGTAATAACTTCATGTAGCTACGTTTTAAAGGAGATTCAAAAGATTAATCTTCATATTCATACGAAAGTCAAGAAGCTAAAGAATAACAACCTCTTTTCCCTTATGGAATGAATTTCTCATTAGTATCATCAATCATGCAGTATTTTTTTTTTATTTCTAGATGAAATTTTCTCTAAAATTTCTAATGACAAGCAAAACAAAGAAGAAAATTGAAATGACTTGAGTTGACTTTTTAGAATATTGACATAAAAAAGCAGTAGTTAAAACAATTGGTAAAGAACTTTATCCATTGATTTAACCCATTATTTGTTGCAAATTTTTCATATATTCTATAAGTAAAGAAGTCCATAAGTAGAATTATATCTCTGTAGAAATAATATTTGCCTCACAAAAAATACAACACCGATAAGAAAAAAAATATCTATAAAGCCGTTTTTAATGGTCGATGTCTTCCTAGATTCGAGTTTAATGACTAACTCCTATTCCGAACTATAGCTGACACCTGCTTCTAATTATTTTGCCATAGGACCACCTATTTGAGATGACCCCTTTCGTCTGCAGAAGACAGTCTAATATAAGTGGTGGTGGCATTGAATTCTGATGACTGCTGCTCTGAGATAAATGTCAAACTTGGGCGAAGGAAGGAAAAGGCATTAGCCGCTTCCAAGTTTCTGCGCTTTGTTAAGGAAGGTTGCTTTGTTGCGAAATTAATTGGTTCGCATTTATCCCTGTTGTGAGCGGTCTAATAATTGCCTTTTCATTCTCTCGATAAAAGTACAGGGAATAAATACAGAGTATCTTAATAAAGCATTGGTTGCTTCAGATGTTTAATTAATAATGGGTAGTATTTGTTTTGTATTATATTTGGATAAGATTGCGAAATCGAAACTTGTTGCTCATGGAACCAGCACACATCTATAAACACCATCTGGAGTTTTTCATTGTTTATTATAAAATCATTTAATCACTGAGTAGATATAAAAATCAAATATAGAAAATCCCGAGTTTGAATTTTTAATTAATGTAGCATTTTATCAAATTACCAATTTTTATAAAAGCAAATAAATATTGTTACATACCTGCAATTCGGCTTCCCAGCATAGTTGGTTCCATCAATGGAAAGAATGTTTTACAGTCATCTGTATGGGACAGAGTCTGGGCGTCGTGTCGGGGGTCCCAGAGCTTGGCGACAAACTTGGCGACCAATTTGGCGACTTTGGCGCCAAAATGGATTATACCCGAAACTTCGGGAATTTTCCCGATCCGTCCAGTAGGAACCGAGATACGCTTCGAACGGTCCTGATTGGTTGAGAGGCTTCTAGCCCCGCCTCCTGAGACCTATAAAAAGGGGCTGCAGCTGCCAGAGAAGTCAAGTCAGTAATCCGAGTCCGAGTCGGAGAAGTCGAAGACAGAGTAGTCGGAAGCGACGGAGTCAAGCTAGTGCTGAACTGAGCTGTGCGCTACTGTCTGCAGTAGATTCTAGTTGTATGCTGCTGTGTGTGCTGTTGTATGCTACACGTCTCGGGAGAAGATAATCGTCTTCTGTTCTGTATATAGTTGTCGCTTTTGTGCTGTCCTGTGTGTCTTCGTGTAAATAAATGTCGTAGTTTTTATTCTACTTCTGTCTGCTGATTTGAGCGTTCTCCACACCATATCACTCCCACTATCCAAACGAACCCCAGAAGGAAATTCGTAACAATATATTAATTATGTTAGTAATCATTTGATATGCATTAAAGATTTTCATTTAATAGTTGGAATGTTACTTTAAATTTTTGTAGATATCATTTAAACCCTTTTCACTGAATTTTAAAATGGCAGAAAAGTCTTACAACTTAACAACACAAACTCTTAGCTTTCTGATATTAATCACCGTGGTTCTCAATCATTTTACTGTATATAAAGTGTAAAATAAATAAGAGCAACACAACAACTAAAATAGATTCTCCAATTTTCAGAACCTTCGACTGAATATGTAATGAATGATTAAAAATTGACTTATATACAGAAGGCGAATCATTTAGTTGAAGAAAATGAACGCAGTATAATATGCATAGATATACCACCGTGGCATTAATTATTGTGATAATTATTTTGATCCTTAATAATTTTAGTGAGAATGCAATTCAAAAGCGAAGAAATTTAAAAAGTGCAGATGGTCCTTTTTCTATATGTTTTGCATTCTTGGGCTGACCTGGTAGAGAGCAAGTAACATAGAATGTATCTATTGGAGATTACTACTAAGATAAGAAAAGCAATAATTTAAAATATTAATTCGTAACATGAACGATAAAAACTCAGACCTTTTAAATAAAGACGTAGTCATAATCATGCAACTACAATTTGTACACACACACATTATTTTCGGTGAAAGGGTGCCAGTGTGCCAAACATGTCAAGCTGATTTTACTATCAAGCACATTTTGATTGAATGCCCATGTTTTAACTCGTATCGATTACACTTTTTTAAGTCATTATCATAAACTCTACAGGAATTGGTGGGTGAAAAACATCATCCAAACCTTTTTAAATTTTTAAGAACCATTGGATTTTATATTTACATTTAATACTTTCTTTTGCTGTTTTATCGTCTTTTATTTTTAAATTTTTTCAACAATTTTCTCAAACTTTCACTTGAAATTTTAACTTTTTGAAAGCATTTTAAATCATCCCAATTTGCGTTCTTTACTTTATATTAGACTTGATGATGTTTGGTTCTTTTTAATCTCGTAGCATTTCATACCATATGCTTGGCGCAGCTTGGCCAAAAATGGCTCTTGCGCCAAAAAAATCCAACCAACCAACAATTAGTACACAAGAGTACGAAATGCTATAACTTATTAAATATATATTTGATACTATTTAAAATAAGTCTATTCTGCAATAATTATTTATAAAATAAGCAGAAATAGAAGAAGGAAATAGATAAAAACTATAATTAGAGGTATCTTAAAAAAAAATTCCCAGTTCACTAAAAAAAATGTTTGCATCTTTCTATACTTTTAAGGATTATTGCTGAGATTTAAATCTCTCTCTGATTTCAAATATTTGTAGTTTATAGAGGTTTGGTACTACTAAAATTACACTCATAAAATTTTGAAATTGGAAGAAAGAATAAAGAATCACACATATTAAAAACACACTGTTTGCAATCTTTTGTAGCAATTATTTGAAAGACTTCGCTTAATCCAATCACTCTTAAGATGTCATTTTCCTACATAAGATTAATGCTAGTATTATTTTACTTGTACACTTGATATGATTAGATGGGTTTGCCTAAGAAGAATGGAAATCTACAGAATACATTTGGAATTTTAAAAAATAAAAGCAAGCATCTAAAATAATTATACATTTAATGAAATTAATTTAAATGAAATTTACAAAATGATATTATTCATGTTAAAGAGTGTGGTCAAACCGTCTAATATAAATCATGCAAATGAACATAGCAAAAAGAGGCGAGAAAGTATTTCTCCATTTGGGCAATATGACTACAATTTTCGTTTTGACTATATTATCTAAGATGTAAATCATTTCTTAATCGCTTTACCTTTTGACAAAAGTAATGGAATCTGAATAACTAATGACCTGCAGTTAAGAAGAATAGTATACTATTTGTTAACCATCTCCAGTTGCAAGCAGAGTCCAGTTCATCCAAAGAACCCAAAACAGAGGTACACCCCTTCATTGGTATTATGTTGTTCACCGGAGCTGTTTTTTCCTATATAATCAAGGGAGGTGTATACAACCTGAAACGGAAGGAATCGGGCAAATTCAAGAACATTATTCTGAAGGTTTGTAACATACCACCTACTCGTGCAACTTTGACTATAACATTTATGATTATTTAAAATGTGTAGTGGATATGAAATAAATTAGACAAGGGAGACTTTACCTTTTATACAACTACCTAGACAAGCAGAAAGGAACTTTTATAAAGAATCATACTCGGAAGATGATATTGTTGCAACAAAATAAAGAAAGGATATAAACATTTCTTGAATTTAAGCTTAAATATGTAATTTATAATAATCATTTCTGGCATTAGAACGTATACACAATTTAGTTTAGTTTAAATATTTGTTTTATTTAGTATTAAAAACAGTTTTTTAATCATTAAGGTAGATTTCAATTTCAAGTTTTTATTTTTAATATTAATTAAAAAATATTTAGCTCTTTTCCCTAAAGCATTGTTTGCCAATTCCCTTTTTACAGTCTTTTCAATATATAACATATATACAGCTCAGTCAGATAATTTAATTTTTTTGTTTATTAAAATTGTCATTATTCTTATAAACATCTTTTTCGAATCGTATTTCAATAAAACGTCTTAAAAACAAAAGAAGTTGGAAAAATCTGATACACATGTTTCAGATTATAACATTTTTAGAAATCGGCAACTATTAAAATAAACAGTATCGTAAATAATTTGAATTATTCTAAATGAATTGCACCTTTCTCTACTAAAAGTAACTCTCTATAAGAACATTCATATTTCACCATATGACGTAAACTTTAAACTATTACAACATGTAAGATAAAAAATCAAAGAAAAAAAGTATCAAAATATTGAGTATAGTTCCTTCAGATCATGATAAATGGATATTTAAAAGTCCACGTATCGATTGAAGAGTAAGAGGTTAAAAATGCTGACAGCAGTTTCGCGTGCTTTTCGCGGCGATAGACGTTCCGTTGAGAGAAAATATTGGACTTTTTTTGTTGTTGTATGATGCATTCTTTTAGAATAATGAACGATTGTGTTGCAGTTGAAACGGATAGTTCTGTGAGTGAATTTTAGTGATTAGTTTGAATATCCGAAAGAGAGATGAAATTTTATTTATATAGATGAAAAAGTGGGTAATAATAAAACTTTTTAATTTGTGATATGTTTTTTTTTTCAGAATATTATACGTTTGGTTATATTTGGAAGTGTAAGGGAAGTATCTTAATGAGACAGCCTAAATATTTTATTGTACTTTGTTTACCTAAACTTTTAACTTGTTAAACTAACTTGTTAATTTGTTAAACTAAACTTTTTTTAAATAAAAAAATTAGTAGTTTTTTCATATAATGCAATTTTTCTTTGATCAAAAATAAATTAAAGTAATAAATCTGCGAGAGTGGATTCCCCCAAACTGTATCGTATATTCTCTAATAAAAGTTTTATATCAGTGCCTAGCTTGGCACTGGCGTACAATAGTTACGAAATATTAACTTTTAACGTGAATTTAGCATTTTTATTGTACCTATCATGTCAACTTCGGTGAGTGATTTGGTGATTAATCCTTATATGGGGTTAATATTACAGTGAATTGAAATTTGAAATTGAATTTGCGACTTAGATACATTTTTCCCCAATCTATTGAAACCAGAATTTCATTAAAAGAATGGTCACAAAATCTCATGCCAAATTTAATTTGTTTTGCTCATTGCATTTTTGAGTTACCGCGTTATATGTTTATGGAAATACAGAACAATAGATGATCAACTTCTAATTGGGTTTGGCTAAAACTTTGATGAGTGTCTACACTATGGATAATAAATTTTTGTACAGAATTTTGGTCTATCTAGTTATCTTCGATTTGTAGTTAGCCTGTTAAATTACATTCGAACAGCAGAATAGACAGATTTCCTCTTAACCAATTTTACTTAAAATTTTATAGTAGTATACAGATTTGGTGTAAGGATCGCATACCAAAATTCATCTTCCAGCACAAGGTTATTTTGAGTTATCATTGTTATTCACTTAGTGAACAATTTTATTTTTCTAAGATTTCGCTTTTTGAAGACATTGAGTTCAATTTCTATGACATATTTTTAAAGTCTGAGAGGTTTAAAAATATATAATTAATAATTTGTTTCTAGGGAAAAAATCAATTTCATAGCATCCACATTGAAGGTTATTTAAAAGCAGATCACAAGTATTACAGAATGTTTATCACTTTTCTTATCGCAGAAAATGAATGCTCAAGCGACTGAAACTCGATACTCGCTCTCCCATTTCAGTTTTGTATTTATTAGAAGAAGGAGGTTAATAGTAAATTTTATCTCAAATTCAAAAATACAAATTTGTTTTGTTATCATTAATTCGTGGGTCTGATTAATCTCCACTATTCAGTCCTCCCTTTGAACGACAGATATTTGAAACTGTGTTTATCTTTTAACATGATAACTCAACGTTTTAAATTTTGTGGATGAAATTTGGTATGTGGACTTCAGATTAAATACATGGGTTTTTGTGATATTTTGATTGAAATTCATTCAGAGTAAGACTATCGGTCGGTTCAAGTGTATGTCGGATGCGTATTTTTCTTATTTAACATGGCTCCCAATTTTTTAAAATATTTTCATGATGGATTTTATTTTTATTATACTTAATGGATATTAATATTTATATCATTATGATGTTATTGTTTATTCATATCACAATTGAATAAACATATTTTTCCCCAAATAATTTTATTTGATTAATCATGCAATATTTATCTAGATCAGTTGGGTTAGATATTTATTTTTATTTCTTAAACCATTCACACGAAGTATACTTATGGATTCAGTTTTATTTAACAGTTCACTACATGAATTTAAATCTTCAACACCGCTTAAATGAAAAAGAAGTTACTAATACGGGGCATTTATTTTATTTCTGTTTTGCAAAGATATTTTGATTATGTTTATTAAAGCAAAATATCAGTCAATGATAAAAGCGAATATGTATTTCTGCTAGTACATTCAATTGGACTTATAGTGCCCTAATTTTGAAAAAAATTGTAATAAGGATACGTGCATTGATTTCTCAAAATTTTAGTTAATTCGAATGTAATCAATATGTCGATGGCTTTATTTGACAATTTATAAAAATAATGAATAAATGGAAATATTTTTTATAAATACTTTTTCAACGTCTTAAAATTTAAAAAAAAAATCTTTTTACTGAAGTTAATTTAGTTGATGTAAATGTTTTTTTTTTAAACTCTTTAAATACATTTCTATTCATAATTTTTAACGATAAATTTCTTGTAACAATGGAACGTAAAATTTCATTGTTTCTTCAAATTTTCTTTCATGGCTTTTCTTGGATTATTATTAGAAGCTGATTATCACGCTTATATTTTCATGCTCATTCACAATGTCCGTTATAAATTTTTATTTTTGCTATTACTTTATTTTATTTTTATTACTTTAATTTGCAAAGAAATTCTACAACAATTGACGATATATTCCTGTAATATACTCAATATATTGAATAACCGTACCTTCTATTTTTTAAATTTATTTTATTTTAACAAAACTGTTAAATTCCTGCTAGGGAATTAATTTTTAGATGATATGGGGAGTTAGTTTCATTAGAGATTAATCAGAACACTTGTGAAGCTATAAAATGTGCATGAAAATATAATGATTTTGGCAGAACCATAATGTATGCATGTATAGAACCATAATATATGGTTATGCATTTAACAGTTAATTGAAATTGAACGAAACTAATGTTGTGGGTGAACTAGTTGATTACCAAAAATAGGTAATTAAACGTTAAAAGATTTATTTATTTATTTATTAGATTTTTGTTATTTTGGATAAATTAAACAATTGTTTATTATACATTTGGAACATATCTAGAACGACAGCTTAAAAAATGAAATAAATTTGAACCCCCAAATAAATTTTAATAGCTTCCGAAAATGTTAAATAAAATTAAATCTAAAGTGTCAAATCAATTAATTCCCTAAGGTGAATGCAAAAAAATCATGAAAAGGATTTCAATTCTTTATTAGGGTACTGAAATGAAAACATTTGCATTCAAATTCTTTCTCAGAATCTGATAAATGTAAATGAAGTCACATAATGAAGTCTTTTAATTTATTATTCTAGAAATGTATTGTTCATCAAGACAAGTATTTCACTAACTTTTGATTCATTCAATGGCACATTTCTTTTATTTGGAAATAAATATCTTTAAAACTGAATTAAGTGAAGCTGAGCATTTAGTTTTATGCTAAAGAATTGTTCACTGCGCATTTTAGAATGATCTAGAATAAGAATTGTGAAAACGTGGTGAATTTTACTCTAAGAATGAACTTTATGTGAAATTATTGCTGAAAATAAAATTTTCATTCAACATTTGAATTTAACATGAAAACAATAGAAGCAATCTTTTATGGAGATAAAATGGTTGTTCTAAATCACATTTATTTAATTTAATTTTAAAATAATTTGAAGTTAGAATTGGTTGGGAAAATTCTGAGAAATAAAATATGTGATGTTTATCCGTGGTAAAAAATATTGTTTTAGTTGCTTATTATATTAAAATTATTGTTAATAAAATATTTTTACAAGCTGTACACAATTATCAATGAATATAAGAATCTTGTGATTTAAGCAGTCAAAAATATTATGCACTTTAACATTTTTTTCATTTTTGTTCTTTGAATAGTCACTTCTTTATTTCCATACATTTTATAATAGCCTTTCATATCAAACTTAGCATTTGAGTTTATAAGATAAAATCATTTGTTATTGGTCAAATTGTAACCACAGTTTAAGAAAACATATTTAAGTGGAATATTATTCAATAAATCTACAGAAATGGGGAAGAATGGTTAAAGGTGATTGAATAAAATTAACAAAATTTAATATTTAATCAACTTTAGTCAAACGTTTTCAAAAAATTTTTGTTTCTTGATTAAGAATAAGGCTCTTTATTGGCAATACAATGTAGTATCTGTTTATATCAACACGTACCTTCTACTAATCATATAATCAGTTGTCAAATTTCAGCAAGGTATTTTTTCAACTCTTTTTTTTTTTTTTTGTTGGTTAATTTATTGTTTAAAACTTTTTGTGAGTTGTCAAGCCGACAATCGGAATAGTTTGGCTATCGTATTCATATATTGTTTCGGAATGCTAATAATGGAATAGAAGCTACCAAAAAGAATTTCTGATGTTTATCCAACCGCATTCTGCATTTTCAGCGTCTTATATATGAAATGGTTTTCAAAATAACAAATTCATTTTTTTCATATTTTATTGTGAATGAAAAACGAGATTGTATTGAAAAACTATACTGATGCATGACCTTCTACATACTATTATCACTGCCTTAATATTTTATTTATCTTGGATCTTGAGAATAAATTTTAACTTAGGTTGATTCTGAAATATTTTAATTTATTGTCTTTTATTGTATTCGAAAATTAATTCTCTTTTCTTTGTTTATTGATCAAAAATGTTTTTTGACTATTTTATCTTTAAGTTTCCTTCTTATTTGCCGATCAATTCCAGTTGAAAAAAAAATCGGGAAGAATATTCCATTCCGTTCTAGCCGAAATCATTTTGGGCATCATTGCAGACTGCCACGACTCAGCCATGCTCAATATCAGTAGGTAATCAACAATATCTGTAGGTAATCTAAAAGATGAACTGGAGACTATCTATCACTTCCTTCCCTTTAAGGTCTTCTGAATCATTTTCTATGGAATAACAGCTCTCTTGAAGAAGATTTACTTTGACTTATTCATTCACCAGCATGTCCTCAACTTCACTGATATAACCGTAAAAGTTAATATCTCACCATATGTTAAAGGCAAATATTTTTTTAGATTTGTTTGGTGGGATGTCACTTAATAATTTACATAGATATAATTGCAGAAAAAGTTCCTTTAACCTATGAGATGACAATCGCGTGCTTCTTTAAATTATTAATTGGCCGATTTTCCCTATTTATTGTCCCTTTATATCTTTTGCTTTGCCGAGTACAAATTCTTTTATGAAACGATCAACTTTTCCCACTGCCATTCTTCACTGATTTTAAAATTCCAAATCTTGTAAAGATTTGATTGAGAAAAATTCATCCTTCATTCGATAGAATCTATTTCTTTAAAAATAATTCTTTTGATTTGCTATACGTATTTAACTCAATTTCGACCCTCAATTCTGATTTAAACGATAGCTTTATTGTAGTAATCGTCTATCTCATTTGATTGAAGAGTTCATTGGGTCACTTTACATGTTCTTTTATTTCAATGGGGAATTAGCAGAACTCGAATCTACATTAGTTTCAAATCATCCTCTTTATTTCTTTAATATAACTTGTATTTTAATTTGTGGATTGTTTCTTCTCTCATTTTCAGAATTTAAGGCGATAAGCATTGATTGCTTAGTCTGAAATAAGTTAAAAATGTTTAAACAGAATCATTTGTTTTCTTAAGTGCCTTAACTTCCACCATAAATTCTGTATTATTATTCCGAAATCTAAATTGTTTACTTTTCAATTTCTTTTCCATACTTTGGGCATATTAATAGATAGTAGGGTACATTCTTATGGTTAGATATAACCCATTTTCGTGTCATTCTTGAAACCGTTAGCGTAAATGCAGTTACCCCCTCTTACTGTCTTGAAAGTACTTTTACGACATATATATATACAGTGGTGGCCAAACGTGTGCACATTTTTTGAAAGTTTCATGTTTTTCAACTTTGCTTGCTTGTAGAATATATTCATTTTCACTTAAATACAAATGTTTATATATCAAATTGAAGGTAATTTAATGTAAAATTTAATAACAAAAACAGTATTACAATATCTGTATTATAAAAAAAGTAACGCTCATTTTAGTAAGGTCTATCTTAGATTTGCATTTTTTTAAAGTGATACTTACACAATCAATACTTAGTAGGATAACGCTTATCTTTTAAGAAGCTTCACAGCGTCTTTTCATCGAGTGAACGAGTGTTTGGAGTTCATCTTTCGTAATCACATCATGCCAAGAATCAATTATAGATTAAATAAGGTGTCTTTTATTGGATGGACGTTTTTTTCGTGCAAGAATTTTCAAACTTCGCCACAAATTTTCAATTGGATTGAGATCAGGGCTGTTTCCTGGCCATGGTATACATCTATGCTTTTATTTTGAAACCATGCTTTGCATACTTTTTCTGTGTGGCATGAAGCTGAATCCTGCTGAAAAATAAAGGTTGCTTTGTTCGGGAAGAAATCCCTGATGGAAGGTATCAATTTTGGTTCCAGGACAATTTCGATGTATTTTTTGCTGTTCAGGATGCCATCAATCACTTGAATTCGGTCCACACCATCTGCAGACATAAATGCCCAAATCATGACATTTGTTGTTGTTTTTATAGTTGTTTCAATGCAATCAGGATGAAGCGCTTCACCTACTCTACGTCTCGCGTATTTTCTACCATCACTACCAAAGAGCGATATTTTAGTCTCATCGCTCCAGATTACTTGCTTCCATTGATTTTCTGACCATTTAATGTGTTCTTTTGCCCACTTAACTCGTTTTTCGAGTTGCTTTTGATTTAAATATGGTTTTTTCCTTTGAATTCTAGCGTGTAGTCCAAATCCTGATAACCTTTTTTTTGTTCTTGAACTTACTGCAATACCCGCTGCATTCATTTCACATCTAATGGTATCTGATGAAATTTTTCTATCTTGAAGGCATAGCCGTTTAATTTTTATATCGGCAGTAGCAGTTGTGTATTTTTTTCTGCCTGATTTGGCCTTATTTTCCACTGATTTCGTTTTTTCATAACGTAAACAAAACTTTCGTACACCAGAACAATTCACTGAACCACCAACTTGTTTTGCAATTTCAGCATAAGAGAGGCCATTTTCTCTCAATATGACAATTCCGCTTCTTTTTGTAGATGTCCAATCAGTTCTTCTTGTTGGTGTTGTTTGTTTAAAATTAGTTTAATTAAAAGAAGGACTTAAAATATTCAAAAACAGCAATACTCTATTTAATTGTACTAGTATGCATCATTCCGCAAAATATTTCCACAATATAACTCTTTTACCATCCAAATAACCTAAATTATAGTTACAGAGATTTGATGGGTCCTCAGAACAGTGTTTGTGATTGGCAAGTACGCTTTTATTACAAAACACGTCATTATTCAAAATGATTTGTGTTTCGATTCATGTTTTTGGTTGTACGAAAATGCTTGTTTTTTTTTGTAATACAGATATTGTAATACCGTTTTTGTTATTAAATTTTACATTGAATTACCTTCAATTTGCTATCTGAACATTTGTATTTAAGTGAAAATTAATATATTCTACAAGCACGCAAAGTTGAAAAACATGAAACTTTCAAAAAATATACACACTTTTGGCCACCACTGTATATAGTTTTATAAGAAGATGACTCCCAAATTTCGTAGTCAACGTTTGCAAATCCATTTATAAATTATCCCATTTACCATAATAAATATCTTTGTTCGTTTTATCTTCAGCAAATATTTTAAAGTCAGTTGATGGGCAATCTCTGGGAAAGAACGAAATGTAGAGGAGATTAAAGAATTTAAAAATAGTGAAAGAACAAGCGGAGGGATCAAATGAAATTTTCACTGAGGGAATTTTTGAAGATAACACCATAAAAATGCCATGCATTTAATAGTATATTACATAAAGCTTTATATCTAAAGCCTATTTTGAAAGACAAATTCTTTAAGACTTTTATTTAATCTTATTTATAGTTAAAAATAATTTTATTTTATTTTATGTTATATGAAAATCAAAATAATCTATTTATAGTAAACTTCTAAAATGTCATTCTCACACATTTTTAACGATATGTCAAATTTCGAGCTTAGCAAAAGGTTTTATCAAAAAAGATGGAAGTTTCATTTTAATCCTTTATCTTCAAAATATATGCTTATATATAAATTATAGGATACAAACTAAACGATGATTTAAGGAACATAGAAAAATTGCATTAATTGTTCATTAGAGTAGGAAACTGATGTGGAGTGCATAAGGAATTATATCATTTTCTTCAAAAAATATAGGAAATGTCAGAGTACCGCGAAAAGATACCATTTCAAATCCAAACGTTATAACTGACCAATATGCGAGAATGGAAAAAGTAATGCAAAGTTTAAATACAGGATAAACAATTTTTATAGAGCATAATATTTTAAGATAAATCAAATATAGACAAACATTAGAGTGTGGTATAAATATGTATAAACATCGGGAAGGGGATATAAAACAATCCAGATATTAGAAATGTATATAAAAAACAGTACAAAGGAAACATCACAAAAGAACAGTACAAAGTGCGCATCTCTTTCTGAGTCAAACAAAATGCTAGATGTTTACGATATATCAAGTTATGGGGCTTTGTTGATTGTTTGTAAACGTTTACAAGTGAAGATTGTAACTGTGTGCTAGATGAATATAACTATCAAAAAATTGTTTGAAAGAAAAAGGCATACAACGGAAAGAATATACGATGTACATATTTACGCATCTTTGAAATATTACCGAATATATTTATGTTAATCAGTAAAATAATTCCCAGTACCTTCTTGAGATCCCGATTGGATTTAGATGGTTAAAAGCAAATTTTATTTCATAAAACTATTTATTTTAAGTTTATTTAGAAAGAAAAGAACGAGTGCATAGTTTTGTCAAAAGTTCAACTTTAAATGATGACAATAAAAAAGGGAAAATCGGGATGTATGGAAATATTTCTAAGATCAGAGTATCAAAAAAAATTTGAAAATGGACATTGTTTAAAAGAATTTATTAAGATTTTTTATTATATACAGTAAACATAAATGAAAGCGCGAGTGTGATATTCGGTATTTAGCACATTGCAATATAATTGACTGAAAAAAAAACATTTATTCATAAAGAGGGAAAAAGAGAGAAATAGTGGCATACCAAGCTTTTCTTTGAATAAGTCGGAAGTTAAAAGGTCTGTAACGAGGCTTTTTACGTATCTTTTTTTACATTAAAGAGCACTCTAGTCCAATACATTCCTGAAAATGGAATGGAAAAAAATCCAAATCTGAAAGCAAAAACAACTTTGCTTTTTGCAACAAAATCTGCTGCAGGTGATAAAAAACTTTTGATTTTTAATGAGCTTTATTATGAATAATTCTTGAGCCAAAAGAAATCTTGTTATACCTAGTCAAGTAAGGAAAACGATTCCTTCCTATGTTTAAAAGAACTCTGTTGCTTTTCTCTGTTATTCTGTATCAAAATAAAGACAAAAGTATTGCCTTTAATAGATTTTCGATATATATTTGATTCTTTTATTTAGTTCTCATATCTTTTTTCATCATAATTTTTAAGAGGGAAAATTGTTTATTGTGATTAAGAACCAATGCGAACTCGTCTATTAAAATGAAGCAATCTAAAAATATCGTCTTCTTTAATATATTACTTAGAAAAGAGTCATTTATTGATAATAGAAAACTAAAATAATTCACGAAAAATTATTGTAATATTTAGGCTATAAAGAAGTAAATATCATTACTTCACTCATTATTTATTTATTATGATTATATCAACACCATTAAAATGTCTATAGTTATAACATTTATTTAGCTATATAAAATGCTCTAAAATATCCTTAAAGGTAAAGACATTCCTTTTTCAGTAATAATAATAATTAATCTGATTCGTTAAAAACCATCAATTACTCTTTATTGAAAACTATGTATTTTTGTTAAAGAGCGATAATATTATAATCATCAGAGAATAAAATTTAAAAATGATTTCAAATGTAAATTAGGTAATTATTTTTACTATTATGTAAATTATTTTACTTTTCAAGAGTGTTGATAGGATAGATGAAAGGGGGTTGACTTTGTTAGTTTATAAGTTAAAATTCTTCTTGTTTATCCTTTAATAAATATGTCTTGATTATACATATTAACTGTATGAATTCCACTCAAAGCAGTACACTGCTGATTTGCTGTAATGTAAATTTGCAGAAAATTTATTAAAATCGACACAAACACAAGCATATACCTTCAGTTTTTAGCATAGTAACACATTTTTTTTTATTATTTTATGTTCATAGTCTGAGGACAAAAATAATTCTAGTACAGCTCTTATATTAACTATAATGTAAAACAGTAAAATATATATTTTTATTTTAATGTTGCATTTGCACAATTTCGGTTTTACTATTTTTCATCTCTCTAGATACACAGGAAGTGCATCATCAGAATCTTAAAATATTTTTACCATTTTCGAAACGAAAAAAAATTATCTCTAAAACTAATAGCAATATATGTTAATTTAAATTATAATGGATTAAAATCTGCATAATAATTAAGGAACAATTTCGTAGAAACTGAATAATTTCTACAGTTGTTTTATCATTTATATAGGTCTCAAATTAAAGACCTTCTCATTAAAGAATATGATTTTCAAAAGAACAAATTAATAATAAAAATATGACATGTTTTTTTTATCTTTCAAATAAAGGTTGCAGTCTTAATTTATCAATATTGAAGTTGCTTTTATGTGAAATAACAAAGACAATTCTCTCTGTCAGTTTATTCTGTCTTTTCTTTTAGTACAATTTCATTTATAACGAATCATTTCAACTGCAATCGCATTTTCCATTTCCTCAATAATCGTCGGCTATCTATTTTGTTTCAATCTCTTGGGAGAGGGTTCTTTAAATGAAAGTATGTCTCATTCAGTTATTGTCAAATTCATATAAAAGGATTTTTCGAAAGATGTTGCTAGTTTTTGACGGAACTATATTGAAAGAAATGTGTTCAATTCCATATAAGCAACTACATTTTTTGGTGAATTTGGATATTAAAAACGAGTGAAGTAGAATATATTATTCATTTTACAAAAAGGATTATTTAATACTATATGATATATTAATCACCATAATTCATTTTCTATAAATATTTCATTATTATATTACAAATTGTGTAATGATATTTAGTTCTATTATCTTGGTGTTTTATTTAGCAAATAGACTTATAAAAGGTTTTTGAAGTATAATCAATAAATAAATAAATATTGTTCATTTCAATATTCTGAAATGATCACTTTTCGACGATTCTATCTCATTTAGGGTAGAGACGTAAAAAAATTGAGCGCATTTCCGGAATTCTTCGTCACACTTTAATCTTGATTTTCGACCTATTGGATATTTTTTATCTTCTATTTTTTCCACGTGTATGTGAATATCGTGTTGTTTCGTACCGTATTATTTTAATTTAGTCCGCGAGTAATTCGAGTTTATTTTATTGTTAAATGTAAACATCCGCTCCTTTTATCTTTCTTCTCACTCCTATTTTTACGAATTAAACCCATACTAACGCATGCGCAAAAGTGCGGAGAATTTTAGAATCTATTGTCAAACATTACCTACTATGAGCAGATTTCGCCCGTTGCATATTTCCTTTTGTAGAAATGATGTGTTATGTAATCAACAACGGAAACTTTTCAAAACCCTCTGTAACAGTCTTGAATTAAAAAAAAATATACAGAAATATTTTAAATAATTCAATATATTAACGGGTTACTTAGTCAATAAAGAAGCAGTTTTTTATATCACCATTCATTTCAAGATATTTCTAATACAATCGTAACCATCGTAAAGCATTTTATACAGTGGCTCCCAAAAGTGTTCGTACACCAACAAGAATCAATTAAAAACCTCATTATTTACCATTATATATTCTTATTTTTACATAAAAATTTTTCATAGCATATTTTTACAGTTCTTAATAAAGCAGTGAAGAATAAATTTTAATTACGATGCAAATTATTTTTTTAAAAATGACAATAAATAAAATTGCACAAAAATAGGACACAAAAGTGATCATACACTTTAAAAAAACATCACTAAATATGAAATTTTCTAAATTTTTCTAAATGTTTATTATTTAGTAAGATATCCTTTATTCTTTATAACAGCTTTTAAACGTTTTGGCATAGATTTAACTAAACGGTCGGTTACTACTTCTGCACCGATCCTGTTCCATTCTTCGATCATTACTGCTTTCAGTTGAATTTTCGATTTAATGTCGTGACTTCTTATTCGCACCTCTAATTCTTTCCAAATATGTTCTATAGGGCTTTAATCCAGTGATTGAGCTGGTGTTTTAAGGGTTTGAGGGCAATGATAGAGGCAAAAAAGACGAACATTCATGGCCGTGTGCTTCGGAGCGTTGTCTTGGTAATACAAAAAGTTGCTTAAAATGCCCAATTTTTGTGCTGACACTTTTAAATTATTATTGAGAATATTTATATAAACTCTATGATCGATTATACCATCAATGAATACTAAATTGCCTACTCCAGCCGCTGACATACACCCCAAAACCATGACACCTCCACCGCCATGTTTTACTGTTCCAACTAAATTCTTGGGATTAAGTTCTTCGTTTTTTATTCCTCCGTACAATGATTCTCCCATCCGACCCAAAGATGTTAAACTTACTTTCGTCTGCAAATAAGACACGATTCCAATAGCTCTCTGGCTGATTTATCATAGATTTGGCAAATTTAAGCCTAGCAATTCTGTTCTTCTGACTTACAAAGAATTTTCTTCGTCTCTGAGCGGCCATGTATACCAGCATTCCGAAGAATTCTACGATTAGTTTCACAGGAAATAGAAGTTCCATTTGATTCATTATATTGTGAAGTAAACTTTATTGCACTCAAACGTGGATTTTTTAGAAATTTACTCACAATATAAAACTTTGACTTCTAGCTGAAAGAATTTGAGGACGACTATTACGAGGCTTGTTTGCAATCCCTTTTCCCTCTCTGTAACGTTTTATTATACTTTGCACCGTTGAATGAGGTGGATTAGTTATAGTTGCAATGCCTCTAATTGATTTTCCAGCTTTAAAATGAAATATAATTAATTTTCGTACGTCTAAACTCGTTTCCTTTAAGAATGCGCGTCATATCTAAGAATAAAGTAAATAGAATAAATAATTGTAAAATTAAATACTGAAATCAAACGATTTTAGTGTATTTTTCAATTAGAAGAAAAATAAGCCGCAAAAGATATTTTTATGATGAATTT
>JAPMOR010023349.1:0-16847 GCA_026543865.1 Argiope aurantia | reverse complement strand
GTCGAAGAGAATAGCTAGTAGGAATTACGAAATAGAACATATAACCCCCTCAGGGGCTCACCTACTATAGGTGAGTACGGGTGTCCCAATCCCGAGGTTCCCAGGGATCTTTACTCCCTTTATGTTTACTCTCCACTACGCCTTCTGCTGTCTACCTTTTTCTTCTTTCCCTCGAGGGTAGGCGAGGGAGCTCTCCATGAGAAGCTGTCGCCGCTCTGTTTGCTTCCTGCTTCTCATGGACAGCAAATACCCCCACGTGTTTGCCGTGCGTGGCAACCCATTAGACGGGTGGTACATCTCGGTCTCCGGTGTATCAATCGGCCGGTATCCCAGGCATCTAACTGGGCTGCTCAAGGGGATCAAGCGAAGGGGTCACTCCTTGGGCTTGGCGTTAAGGGTGGTCACTGTCCCCGGGGGTGACTCCGAGCGTATAGGTTCCGGCTAGCATTATGGCAAGTGCCGAGGTTGGGATTTTCCAGAGCCGGTAACTGCCATCCCTTGTTGGGCTCCGTGGTGGGCGATGCCGTCGGGCCCGAATTCTAATCTATATCGTATGGGATCTAATGTTCTACACCAGAGTAATGCTTTTGTTAAATTTTTTGTTGTTCATTCGGAAAAATCGTCTTTGAAATTTGTGTCACCAATTTTAATACATAAATCTATACTTGGCGTTGTTGGAGAAGTTCAAAACATAAAAAAGTTAAACAATGGAAGCCTGCTTATTGAAGTGAAAAATAACCAACAGTCACAAAATATTACAAAGTTAAAAAAGATAGGGGACACCGATGTCACTGTTTCTGCCCACCGTTTCCTTAACTATTCCAGAGGTGTCGTATCTGAAAAAGAATTTCAGAGAGATCTTGAAGAGGACCTTTTGGACAATTTAAAAGATCAAAAAGTAATAGCAGTTCGCAGGATTATAATTAAAAAAAATAATCAAAATATTCCTACTAAACATTTAATTCTAACTTTCAATACTCCAGTTTTACCGAAATCCGTAAAAATAGCTTATATCAATTGCCCAGTTAAACCATACATTCCAGAACCACTCCGCTGCTTTAAATGCCAAAAATTTGGTCATTCTATTACAGCTTGCAGGGGAGATAAAGAAATTTGCGCTCGATGCTCCCTCCCAGATCACAATAGTAAAAACTGTACATCTACCACACAAAAATGTTATAACTGTCAAGGCGATCACCCATCTTACTTCCGTTCTTGCCCACGCTACAAACAAGAAAAAGAAATTCAAACCATCAAAATAACAAAAGGCATTTCATTTTCAGAAGCACGCAAAATAGTAAGCGAAAGAACACCTAAACCAAATTTCTCATATTCATCAGCGTTAAATTCAGCCGCTTCAACTTCAGAACCACGCAATTCACAAAACCAACCATTAATAAATATAGAAACAAATACTCCTGCAATCCGCACAGCAGATCCTGACACCATAACTATAAAAAAGACTGACTTCCTTGCCCTTCTGGAAATAAAAAAATCTTGGGAAGAAACTTCTTCCTCTTCTCTTAAAAAGACAAAACGGAAAAAAGTTTTAATGAAGGAAAAAATGCTCAAAGAAAAAAAGACACCCAAAGCAAAAGACACAAATAAAACTGAAGAAAAGGAAGAACATTTTAAAATTCATCCATCTGACGATAGTATCAGTGATATGGATGAAGACAGAGTGGATTCTGATCCCACTAATATTTCATCGAACTATTTTAAATCCAAATTTTTTAAAAAGCCTAAAGGTTGATGCTCTCTCACCTTCATCTTTTCTATTTACTGAAGGCAATCTCTTTTTCCCTTGCTCTTTTTTAATCTTTATGTCTACATTCGTCTCTTGGAATTGCCGAGGGTACATGAATAAATCTTCAGAATTGAGAGACATTATAAACAAATACCATCCTGCCTGCATTGCACTCCAGGAAACCTACCTTAAAACAGACAAGCAGAACATACGGCATTATAAAAATTTCAGCAAGCACAATATTCAAAACCGATTTTCTGGGGGGCGTGGCAATTCTTGTCGCTACGAATATTCCATCAATGCAAGTAAATCTGAACATTAATTTGCAAGCTGTAGCTGTACGAATTCAGATGAAAAATTTAATAACTGTCTGTAGCCTCTATTTGCCACCTAAACAACAAATCAGTCAAACGGACCTAAATAACTTTTTTTGCCAATTACCTTCTCCATTCATTATTTTGGGAGATCTTAATGGTCATAGTCCCTTTTGGGGAAGCTCTGAATCGAATTCGCGTGGTCAACAAATCGAACAATTTCTTGCAGATCATAATTTATGCATTTTAAATTCTGACGAAAAAACGCATTTTCATTTACCAACACGAACTTTTCATTCTGTTGATCTCGCTATTTGCTCTCCGTCTTTATTGCCTTTTTTCAGTTTAACTGTTGACAACGATCTTTATAATAGCGACCATTTTCCTTTAATTGTGACCGACAGTAGGCACAATGTAGCTAGTTCTTTCCAGCCATCCAAATATGTTTTAAATGCAGCAAACTGGCAAAAATTCACCTCTCTGGCTAATATCAATTCAGAAATAGTTAAATCTTCCACTATTGATGAAGCTCTGAAACATATTGTCAGTACTATAATTGAGGCAGCAGATAATGCTATTCCAAAGAAATCTGGAGTTCGTAGGAAGCAAAACAAGCCATGGTGGGATGCCAATTGCCAACAAGCATATAAAAGACAAAAAAAGGCATGGAATATTTTTCGCCGTTATCCCTCTATTGAAAATTTTATCAAATTTAAAAAATCTAGAGCAGAATCGAGAAAAATCCAACGACGTAGTAGAAGAATTTCTTGGCAAAAATTCGTTTCTGGTATCACTTCAACCATATCTAGCCATCATTTGTGGAATAAAGTTAAAATAGCTTCAGGTGCTTCTAATTCTAATCATGTTTCAATTTTAATTGATAAAGGTAACACCATATCATCCACAAAAGACATTGCAAATTCCATAGCTTCAACATTAGCTCATACGTCCAGCAGTAAAAATTATTCTCCTGCGTTTTTGAAATGCAAAGAGAAAGCAGAAAAGCAAAAACTAAATTTTAATTCTCAAACTAATTTGCCCTACAACAGCGATTTTACGTTTTTCGAATTCCAATCGTGCCTTGCCGTTACCCATGATTCTTCTCCCGGTCCTGACAACATTAGTTACGCTATGATAAAAAACTTAACAACAGAGTCGAAAAAAAGCTTATTATATCTTTATAACCGTATCTGGCAAGAACAATATTTTCCTACTTTTTGGCGACAAGCTATAATAATTCCTTTACTAAAACCAGGCAAAGATCCAACAAATCCATCAAATTATCGACCCATAGCTTTGACCTGTTGTCTTTGTAAATTGCTAGAAAAAATGATAAATCGAAGGCTAATTTTTTATCTGGAGACAAATAACTTACTTCACCCGTCGCAAAGTGGATTTCGAAGAGGACGGAGCACTCTTGATAATCTTCTTGCTCTCGAATCCGACATTCGCCTAGCTTTTTTACAAAGAAAACACTTAGTTGCCATTTTTTTCGACATCGAAAAGGCATACGACCGAACTTGGAGATATGGAATTTTAAAAGATTTATATGATCTGGGACTAAGAGGAAATCTTCCTGTTTTTATTAGAAATTTTTTACAACTTAGAAAATTCCGTGTTAAGGTGGAATCTGAAATTTCAGATTCTTTTGTACAAGAGGAAGGTGTTCCCCAAGGCAGCGTTTTAAGCGTCACTCTTTTTATTTTAAAAATAAATAACATTTTAAAACTACTTCCAATTTCTGTGAAGGGTTTTTTATATGTTGACGACCTGCATATCTCTTGTACATTGATGCATATGAATTTTATACAAAGACAATTGCAGATCGCAATCAATAATATTACCCAATGGACGAACACTAATGGTTTTACCATCTCAACATTGAAAACGGCTGGTGTGCACTTCTGTCGGAAACGAAACCTTCATTTTGATCCTGATCTGAGACTGTATGATCAGCCAGTACCGTTTTTAAAAGAAATTCGATTTCTGGGCATTATCTTTGATAAAAAACTCACCTTTCAGTCTCATATAAAACTTTTACGTAAAAAGTGTGAAAAGTCTTTAAATATTTTAAAAGTCTTATCAACTACAGCATGGGGAGCCGACAGAAATTCTATGATTAAAATATACAAGGCCGTTGTGCTTTCCAAGCTGGATTATGGTTCCTCAATATACGGTTCTGCTAGAAAAAGCATTTTACAAAAACTGGATACTATTCACCACATAGCTCTCCGTCTTTGTTCAGGTGCTTTTAGGACATCCCCTGTTAAAAGCTTGTATGTTGAGACCTATGAACCATCCCTTGAATTAAGAAGACAATTTTCATCCCTTCATTATTATTTTAAAATTCAATCGAACATTAATCATCCATTTCATGATTTTAAACTTCGCCCTTTTTAGCTCGCTTGCAAGACGCCCGAAAATCATTCATCCCTGTCTTTTTTACGAGAGTTCATAATATTCTTTCAGACCCTTAATCTACTGTATCTGCATGCAGCTCCTCAGCCGGAAAATTCTTTTCCACCTTGGAAAATCCCTCCAGTACAATATTTAAATCCTTTTCAAACTTTTATCAAGTCTGATACAGCAAATATTATTTTTCAAGAAATTTTCCTAGAACACAGAGAAAAATATCAAAATTTTATTCCAGTTTTTACAGACGGCTCAAAATCGGCTACTCATGCCTCTTTTGCTGTTGTTTTTCCTCATATAGTTTCTTCGTTCAAACTTCACCCCTCCTGTTCAGTTTTTACTGCAGAAATAAGTGCTCTTTTATATGCTTTAGAAGAAATTTCTAATAACCGGGATAAAAATTTTATCATCTATACGGACTCTCTCAGTGTTTTAAATTCTCTACAATCATGTAATCGTCATCCTTTGGTTTTAAAAATTTTAGATATTTTAGATAAACTAACATCTCGTAATTACACTATTTTATTCTGTTGGGTGCCATCCAATGTTGGAATTGTGGGCAATGAGGAGGCAGATAAGGCTGCCAAATTGGCGACAACTTCAATAACTACAAATATTCCTGTGAACGACATAAAGAAACACATTAAAAGGCTTCTATATTCTAATTGGCAAAGACAGTGGGACATGGAGACAAACAACAAACTTCATGTTATCAAACCCCATGTGCAACCTTGGCCCTCATTAGCGAAAAGAAAAGCAGATACTGTTTTAACACGATTACGAATTGGACACACTCGATTCACCCATATTCATTTGTTGTTAGGTGAACAACCACCACTGTGTTCGCGATGCCATTGTCAAGTGTCTGTTCAACATATTTTATCAGAATGTCCAAATTTCAATGTTCAGCGTTTACAATTTTTTCAAAAGTCTTGCCCTTCATTATCTTCCCTGCTTGATAAGACACCTCATGTCCAAATTTTTGCTTTTTTAAAGTCCATAAAGTTTTATCCATTGATTTAAATCTTGTTTACTTTTTAGCTTCCCCTCATCTTTTCTTCGATAAGTGTTTTAAAATGAGATAATTTTACCCATTGTTTGGCGCAGCATAGCCATCATCATGGCTCTTGCGCCATAAAACCTCAAACAATCAATCAATCAATAGAACATATAACCCTGAATCTATGGTTTGGAATTTCCTGTCACACCTATTCATCTTGATGTCAGGACGAATGATATCTCGTTTTTTCTACATTTTTTCACCTCTAAACAAAATCTTTTAACAATATTGGTATAATAAATATTAACAACAAAAGAGAACTTTCTTTTGAATCTTTTTATTCATAAATCTTTGATTGTTTGTTTTATGTCGTCAGGTATGCACGAATCTTGTCAGATGTTCTCTTATTATAATTTCCAAACGATATTTTTAAAGAAAATTTTGAGATGTGCACTCCCAAAAAAAAAAAAAAAAAAAAAACCCCAAAAAAAAACCATCAAAATCCGCTTTGAATCACCTGCGTAGAGATTTTGATTATTTTCCTGGGTGCGGGAGGGGGGGGGGGGAATTATTGATTCTCTCTTGTTTTGCTCGGTTCAGGATTGGTAAATTTAGAGTGACAATAGTGTACGGAGATTCAAAGAGAAAAAGTAAGACTAGATTCCTTTGTATGCCCATATTTAACTTTCTCTATTACCGTGAAGGTGGCAAAAATGATAAATTTATGTCCAGATCACATATCTGGATTAGTTTCAAAAAGATATCTTTTGGAAATGTCGAAAAGAGGATATTACAAAAAAAAATATTTGTTTGTATTAATGTAACACTTTAATCACTATAGCACGAAGGCTTCCTTGGTGTAATAACAAAAATGTATTCAGCTCACCATTTCGACTCGTGTCTGTTTCCCCGTAAAGGTCCCTCAGAATAATGCATTCATGCCTGAACAATTTTCTTGCCCCGATTACTGAAAAGAAATCTTGGGGAAGCAAATAAAATGTTCTATTGTTCACAGATTCTTGACTCTTTTTCTATCACCGAACGACACGAAAAATCCATTCTTGCCAGGATTAAAAATTGACGTCTTGCAATTACAATTATATTTTGAAATGAAGGACCTCTTAAACTTTGAACATATCAGTTTTTCCCAATTCGGTTTTTTCGGCAAAAATCCATTCATCTCTGATAAACGACATTTAATAATGAAGAGCTTGTTAATTTTGATTGAAACGAACATTCAGTTAACATGAAACGCATGGCAGTCAGAATGTGTCAGTGGGAAGTGATAAACAATCAAAACTTCGCATGAACGATTCTCTGCCAGAAGGTTCCAAATTTTTAAAATTTTAGTGCTGCAAATACAAATTTAATTTAAAAAATATTAATGATATAAAAAAAGAAATGTCTCACTATCTGTCGGATTGGAAATGTTGTTGATTGAGTTGGTCGATGGCTGTTGCCAGAATTGGGGAATAAATATCATTCATATTATATATAAATATTTAATATGTGCTCCTTCGTCTTATATTTTGTTGGAAATATTGATTTTATGATGAAGAGATTGTTGAATAAAAAATAATTTACATATATAAAATATACGAAAAAGAGTTTCAGAAAAAAAAATTCCTTGGATTTTTTTTTATTATTCCAGTTCCTAGTTTCCTTGCTCGATATTGTCAGTAATGCACGAATAATTTGCCTGCCAGGTTTTCTCTCGGAAAAATTTCCAAATGAAACCTGTCAATAAAAGTTGGGTTTGGGCATTTCCAAAAACATAGAATCATCTCTAGATTCGCTTTAAATCAAATCTGTAGAGGTTTCGATTAATTTTTTTTTCCTGTATGAGGAAATAGGAATTGATTCCTTCTTGAGTTTTGTTTTGATTTGGAGGCTGACAATAATGTAGCGAACATTCAAAGAAAAAAACACTTTGAGTCTCTTTGTCCTCGCATTTAAAAGTTCATCGTTTCTTTTCTTATTCTCTGTGAGGGAGACAGAAATAATAATTCTGCGCCTAGATCAGTTTCCTGAAAGATATTTTTAGGGCAAAGTTGAAAGTGAATATTCAATAATAATAATAATAATTTCCGTTGTTTGAATTTTAATACCATTTTCATCACTGATAAGTATGTGTGTAATAACAAAAGAAAATGTATTCTACTATCCATTTAAATTCAGTACCGTTTTTCTATAAAGATCACTAATACTGATGAATCCATATAAGGATAATATGTCTCTATTTCTGATTAAAAAAAATCTTGAGAAAACAAGTAATGGTAATGAGTATTGCAGCAAATAAAATTCACTAGCTTTGCTCCGTGTCCAGTGTTCAAAGTTTGATTCCTCCTTTACTATTTAAGGATATGAAAAGCGAGTCGCTCCTTTCCAATAGCAAGAAGCTAAACCGATTTTCGAAAGGAAATATATGAAGAAAATCTGGAAAACGGAAGCGGTACATAAATGAAGTAAAAGCAAATGTGGATAGAATGTAGGACTTGAACTCAAGTTTTAACTACATGACGAACGGCGAAAATGTCCCCAGAAGGTAAAAAATTTATTTTTTCCTCCGTCTTTCAGTTTTGTAGATGATTTTATACACTTCCTGAAACCATCAACATCAGACGTGATGTTTCAGAAATTTTTTTATGAACACAGACAACAGTATCATTCTTTTCAACCTGGTTATACTGATGGTTCGAAATGTGGTAATCATGTTGGCTCAGCAGCATTTTTTCGTAATGTAATAATATCCGAAAGACTCCACCCTTTCTGTTCTGTTTTTACATCCGAACTTTATTCAATATATCTAAGCCTTCAAAAAATTGCAAAGTCATCCCCCTCTAAATTTATTATATATACTGATTCTAAAATTAGTATTGCAGCTTTTAAGAATGTGTCATCGGAAAGTCATCCCTTAGTTCTAAACAGTTTACACATATATAATTCACTAAAAAATAATTTCACGGTTAAATTCTGTTGGATTCCTGGACATGTTGGAATTTGTGGGAATGAAAAAGCTGACAAGGCAGCAAAAAGCTCAACCCTGTTGAAGGAAAATTTTGTTCCATTATCTGATGCATTACAAGCAATAAAAATAATTCAAAGTAAATTCTGGCAAGCCACGTGGGAAAAGCTATCTACGAATAAACTTTTTCAAATACAGCCATTTGTCAAGGGTTTCAAAAGTAAAATTCTGACTAGAAAGAAAGATGTCATTATCACGAGACTTCGAATAGGCCACACCTATTTGACCCAAAAACCGCTTTTGCACTCTGATCCTACACCACTTTGTGATGAATGCAATTGTGTTTTAACGGTTAAGCATATTCTGTGTGAATGCGAAGTTTTTAGTGCACAACGACAAGTCCAATTTGGACCAACTGTTTTTAACTTAAATGACATTTTCGGAGATAACCCTCATCCAAATATTTTTACTTTTTTAAAAGATATTCAAATTTTATATCATATTTAATTGTACCTTCTTAAAATGTTTTAATTTTTAACACGAAACCCATGTTTAACAAATGTTTGGCGCAGCATGATCAAATCTGGTCCTTGCGCCATAAAAACCAACTAACATTATTTTTTCCTCGTCTAAAATAAACTTTTACAAATTACTGTTGTTTGCCCATAGATTATCTGTGTTTGTTCACTGTTTTTTTCAGTTTCACCGTCATAGGAACCTAAATAACAATTTCCTGTCAAAAAATTCACCTGAATAAGATTTTTGAAAAAAAAAATTATGAAATAATTGTGCCATCATATATATAAAAAAAAATCTGCATATCTTCATGGATTGATTGTCCTATTTCCCATTTTGTTTCCTGGAGCTTCAATTCTGTTTGAGGAACTGTAATTATTCTGAATTTGTAATATGAAATCATGGAAAAAATATCTGGGGGGGGGGGGTAGTTAAAAAATTAATTTTGATTTGAGTTCACTGTCCATAGTTGCTTCATTCATTTCTTTTTTACAGGGCAGGAATAACTGCTTCTTATCAGAAGTTGAAATTTAGAGCAGTTTCAGAAAGACATTCAAAGGAAAAGTTAAAGAACTTTTCTGCCTACTATTATCGTTAACTCTTCATCTGTTTCTCACAGTCATTGTGGTTCGAATGTTTTCTACTAAAAGTCTCCATTTTATTCAAATTTCGAAAAAATATATACTGCAGTGGGCTTCTCGCACTCAGCCGAAAAATAATCTTCCTATCTTTTATGGCCCCTCAGGGGCTCACCTACTATAGGTGAGTACGGGTGTCCCAATCCCGAGGTACCCAGGGATCTTTACTCCCTTTAGGTTTACTCTCTTCTGCGCCTTCTGCTGTCGCCTTTTTTTTCTTTCCCTCGAGGGTAGGCGAGGGAGCTCTCCATGAGAAGCTGTCGCCGCTCTGTTTGCTTCCTGCTTCTCATGGACAGCAAATACCCCCACGTGTTTGCCGTGCGTGGCGACCCATTAGACGGGTGATGCACTGTGGTCCCCGGTGTATCAATCGGCCGGTAGCTAGTAACCTGAGTTACTAGTCTGCTAGGGATCAAGCGAATTGGTTACTCCTTGGGCTTGGCGTTAAGTGTGGTCACTGTCCCCGGGGGTAACTCCGAGCGTATAGGTACTGGTCAGCACTATGGTAAGTACCGAGGCTGGTGAAACCCAGAGCCGGTGGCTGCCATCCCTTGTTGGGCTCCGTGGTGGGCGGTGCCGCCGGACCCGAATTGCCTCCAATGTCATATGGGCAAAAAAAAACTTTACTCCCTTCAGTGGGCAACGAATGAACATAGCAAAATCATGTGAAATTCTTTACGATTCATTTTTTGTCATTCACCGTATCTCCGAAAAAAACGAAACTTTCCATACAGTATCTCCTTTTCTTGTCGAAAAGTCTATCTCTGGATCTCTTGGCGAAGTAAATTCTATTCGTAAGCTTCGTTCAGGTGACTTGCTTGTAGAGATAAAATCTCTGAAGCAGTCCCATCAAATACTTAAACTTAAAAGCTTATCAAATATACCTGTTTCTGTTAAGGCGCATTCCTCTCTTAATAACAGTAAAGGCGTGATAACATGTGGCGAATTATTTAATGAAACGGTGGAAAAAATTACCGAGGATTTTCGGTCTGAAGGAGTAACTCATGTACGTCGTATTAATATTCGACGGGATGGACAACTCCTTCCTACAAAACACTTAATTCTTACGTTTCATAAACCTAAACTACCCGAAACTGTCAGAGCTGGTTACATGAAATTGGCTGTCAGGCCTTATATCCCCAACCCTCTGAGATGTTACCAATGTCAACGTTTTGGTCACGCTAAAACAGCCTGCCGCGGGACACCCGTCTGTGCCCGTTGTGCAGAGAAAGGGCATGATAGTCAGGAGTGCAATGCCCCTGAAAAGTGCATTAATTGCAACGGCAACCATGCCTCTTACTCTCGTTTATGCTCCAAATGGCAATTAGAGAAACAAATTGTTGCTGTAAAATTTAAGGAAAATATATCTTACCCCGAAGCCAGGCGGAGGGTTATGGCTGAGACACCTACACCAGGTATCACTTATGCTTCTGTTGCTCAAGCATCTAGTGAAAAAACAACTGTTGAAACCAAAACTCATGAAAATTCCCCCACTTCTGATTCAGAGAAATCATCAAATAATGTTGCAGAAACCTCCAGACCACATAAAAACAAACTTAAATCAAAATCTCAGAAATCATTAATGTTAAAACTGTCTAAACGTGGCCTATCTTCACAGGACGTGCCTTCTAAATTAAAAAAATCACTCTTTCGAAACGCCGTCGCTCTTGGACTGGCGAATAAAGGCACAGTCCACAAGGATTTGGCATCCATTTTCGGCGGCGTTTCCAAAAGTACCGACTTAATTTCTCTCCATCCATCTGAAGAAGAGGATGAAGATCTTAAAATGAGTTGTGACATCTCAGCAACTCAATCAAATGTTCCCAATATCTTTGATACAATACAGATTTCGTAATGGGTACCTTCGTCTCCTGGAACTGTCGAGGCATCCGATCCAAATTTCAAGACATCAAGACCATTTGTAACACTTTTCATCCAGTCTGTATTGGTATACAAGAAACCTTCTTGAAATCAAATATTCCACTTAAATTAAGGGGCTATAACTGTGTTCGGAAGGATGCAGACACTGGAGTGAATAATTCCGGAGGTGTCTGTGTTTTAACATCTAATCTATATCCGAGCACCCCTCTTATTCTACATACCTCCCTACAAGCATCGGCTGTGCAGGTTCATACTCGGATTTTATTTACAGTCTGTTCTATCTACATGCCTCCTAATGATGTCATTAGCCAACAGCAACTTAACAATTTAGTGGACCAACTTCCTAAACCTTGTTTATTATTGGGTGATTTCAATGCGCATAACATTTTGTGGGGTTCGGAACGTACGAATTCTCGCGGGAGACAGATTGAGCAGTTTATTGCCAATAACTGTCTGTTTGCTGAACAATGAAAACACACTTCCATGAACCCACACGCTCATTTCATAGCATTGATCTGGCCATTTGTTCTCCTGAATTATTGCCATTACTGAATTTTAAAGTCGGAGATGATCTCCATGGTAGTGATCATTTCCCGTTAATTATTTCTTATGCTGATAGACACACCGGAATACATCTTCCACAGCGTTTCCTATTCCAGCGAGCCGATTGGGCCGATTTCACGCAACTAGCAAATATTACTCAGACTATGGTCAGTGTGGCAGATATTTCGGAGGCAGTGCAACATGTTATCGATGTCTTAATAAAGGCTGCAAACAAAACCATTCCTAAAAGTTCACCAAGACTACGTAAACACCGAAGACCACGGTGGAATGAGGACTGCCGTGAAAGTCATAAACAGGAGAAGAAATTATGGAATATCTTTAGAAGGTATCCCACGTCAGAAAATCTTGTCGCATTCAAACATGCCAAATCTACTGCTCGTCGCATTCGTCGTCGTAGTGAGAGGGAATCACGGGTTAAATATATTTCATCAATTACATCTCGCACTTCAAGCAAGCAATTATGGAAAAAAGTAAAGGCAGCTAATGGAATTTATCAGGAGTTTACTTTTCCTGTTCTGAAAATCAGGAATACGACATACTCCTCCCCATTAGACATCGCCAATACTCTCGGACGGACGTTTGCACAAGTTTCCGCTGTTGAATCCTATAGTTCTGAATTTATAGCAACTAAAAATCGCGCGGAACAACTCCCTCTGAATTTTCAGGCTCGTAAATCCCATCCATATGATTGTGAATTCAAGATGTTCGAATTGAAAAAAGCTATATCCCTAGCTCATGATACCAGCCCTGGCCCAGATGGAATTACATACAGTATGCTTCGCCATTTGAGTGCCGTTTCGCTCTCAAATCTGTTACTTTTGTTCAACAGAATATGGAAGGAAGAAATATTTCCAAACCAGTGGCAAGAAGCTCTGATAATTCCAATTCTGAAACCGGGTAAAGATCCATCGAATCCTCTGCACTACAGACCGATTGCATTAACCAGTGTCATTTGTAAGACACTTGAACGTATGGTCAATGCCCGACTAGTTTTTGAATTAGAAAAACTAGCATGTATTCCGCTTATGCAAAGTGGTTTCCGTAAAGGACGATCCACTATTGATAATATCGTCCATTTGGAGACTCAAATTCGCAACGCTTTTGTGCGACGAAATCACCTCGTCTCCATTTTCTTTGACGTAGAAAGGGCATATGATCGTACTTGGCGTTTTGGAATTCTTCAGAAACTTTTCAACTTGGGGTTTAGAGGAAAGCTCCCAATTTTTATAAAAAACTTTTTATCATCTCGTACTTTTAGGGTACGTATGGGGAAATTTTATTCTGGTCCTTTTATTCAAGCTGAGGGCGTTCCACAAGGGAGCGTTCTCAGTGTCACACTTTTTATCATGCATTTTAGCGACATTCTAAATCAGTTACCACCATCGGTCCAAGGAAACTTATACGTTGATGACCTTCAGATTTCTTGTCAAGGCTGTAATATGCATCTGATTGAGCGGCAGTTGCAAAATGCAATTACGAAATTGGTTACTTGGTGTGATAAAAATGGACACACTCTTTCGGCTGAAAAGAGTCGATGTATCCATTTTTGCAGAAAGCGAATTATTCATCCCGATCCGTCAATCTTGATTCGTAATGAGCCAATTCCGGTTGTCGATCAAGTGAAGTTTTTGGGAGTGGTTTTCGATCGGAAGCTCACTTTTCTTCCGCATATCACACAATTACGAAAGAGATGCGAGAAATCTGTGAATATACTCAAGGTACTCTCTCGTACGTCTTGGGGTGCCGATCGTACCTCCTTACTACGTATATACCAAGCCATAATATTATCTAGGATTGATTACGGATGTTTAATATATGGCTCTACCAATTCTGCTACGCTACGCCTGCTAGATACAGTGCATCATTCTGCCCTACGAATTTGTTCAGGGGCTTTTCGAACGTCGCCAATAGAGAGCCTCTATGTCATGTGCCACCAAATGCCTTTGCATCTGCGACGGAAAAAACTTTCATTGCAGTATTATTTCCGAGCGAAGTCTCTTCTCAATCATCCTATTACTCATATGGCCATTCCCGTTACTCTTCAAAGATTATATAATGCTAGACCTTCTCATGTTCTTCCTTTTTGTGAGAGAGTCGAAAGCGTAATCCAAAACTCCAGACTCGAAGTTCCTGATATCTTGTCAATTGATTTTAACGTATTTTCTCCTTGGGAGACTCCCCAGTTTTCTTTTTTGAATACTTTCTTGGGTTTTAATAAAACTACGACTGCTCCAGTAATCTTCCAAAAACTTTTTAGTTCTCATCGCTCCCATTATGCCTCGTATTTCCCAATATTTACCGATGGTTCAAAGTCAGACGGACATGTTGGTTGTGGTGTCATCTTTGGCGATGAGATACACAGCTTCTGTCTGCATACATCATTCTCAATCCTCTCTGCTGAACTGATGGCGATTTTCTTTGCATTACAGAGGATTTCGCTCTCATCTCACTATCAATGCTGTATATATACCGACAGCATGAGTTCTTTAGAGGCACTCCATCATTTTAACTTTCATACGCATCCCATCGCTATTAAAATTCTGGAACTCTTGCAGACTCTCCATCTTCGGGGTTTTAGCATTTTACTCTGCTGGATCCCTAGTCATGTTGGAATTGCAGGGAATGAAGAAGCTGATTACACTGCTAAAACTACTTCTTCCTTGCTGCATTATGAAATTCCTTATAGGGATATTCAGATATCTGTTACTAAATATATTTTTTCTCTGTGGCAGGTGACATGGGACCAACAGATGCAAAATAAATTGCATCTTATAAAACCGTTAATTGGCTTGTGGCCAGTTTTGCCTATACGAGGGGCAGATGTCATACTGACTCGCCTCCGTATAGGGCATACTCGGTTTACTCATAAACATTTACTCTTTGGAGAGAATGCGCCAAAGTGTCCCACATGCTTTACTGAATTAAATGTTTATCACATTTTAATAGAATGCCCGAACTATAATCATCATCGCTCTCGCTACTTTCATTCATCTCATGTAACTCTTTCAGAATTGCTGGGAGAGAAACAACATCCAAATATTTTTAACTTTCTGAAAATTATCGGCTTTTTAACAAACATTTAACTTTTTAACCGATGTTTGGAAATTTATCATTTAATTCTTTTACATTTTAACTCCTTTTTCTTAATGTTTTTAAGTGTTGTTATTTAAATAGATTTGAAACTTTTTTTTATCGCACGTATGGCGCAGTTTGGCCGAGATTGGCCCTTGTGCCAAAAAACTCCAAACCAAACCAAACCAAACCAAAACCTATCTTTTATGGATATTCCATCGTTTGATTCCCTGTCTGGAACACTGATTGGTCGCAAATCGTGAAAGATCTTAGAAAAAATAATTGTCCTGGATATTACAAAAATAAAAACCCCTAATGAAGACGATATGAATCTGTTTTTTAGTTTTTGCTTTTAACGCAACACGTCGTATATGTGCTCTTTGCCTGAAAGTAAATATTTAAGAAATTGTGTATTGAAGGATGCATTACGAAAGAAAACAAAAACTTTGCCCAGCATTTATCTAGGGTTTTTTAACCATCGTTCGTCTTATCCTAAACGTTATTGTTATCTGAATATTAACTAACTGCCGAGACCAATAAGCTGAAGAGTTTATAGGAGAAACTATTACTGCTGTGGGCGTCATGCATATAGAAGAAATTCATCTCTATATTTTGGATTCTTGATTGTCCTTTTTTCCCTTAGGTAGTCTGAAGCTTCGATTTTTTTTAGGGAACAATAATCGAACCCACTATAAAATAATTAGTGGGTATTCAATAAATATTTGTCTTCGTTTTGAAAGCGCTATTCAGAATTCTTCGGCTTCATTTTCCATCTGTCAGTGCTGCAAGAATATATGCTGTCGCTTTTGCTCTCTTTGTAAAACAAAAACTAATTGCAAATGAGAGTAAATGATCCTAGTTGTTTATTGCAAAACAAAACAAAAATGTTGTGTTCTGTTTACAGTTCATCTGTATTTCTTCACTGTTCATCTCCTTTTGAAATGTCATTGTGCTCTAAATAAGGATTTTATTACAAGAGTTTTAACAAATCTTTAAAGACGAGAGCTTTAAAAAAAATTTGCGAAAATAAATACTGTTTTGGGTATGACGCATACGCTAAAAACTGAAGCTCATTCGTAACAAATTAACGGTAGTCTTTTTTTCATTTATTAGTTTGCTTAGAGCATTGAACCAATGTCCGGAACACTTATTTTATTCGATTTCTGAAAAGAAATCTTCGAAAAAATTGCTGCCGTGACATTACATACGATAAAATTAACACCACTGCCAGATTTCCTAGTCTGCTTCGATTCCTTTTGGCGAAAACGAATTAGTTTGTATTTATTATACAAAATCATCGCAAGTGGGTATTTAAAAATAGCTTTGCTTTGAATTCACTATTAAAATCTCTTTGAATAATTTCTTTCGTACCGACAGCACGACAAAAACTTTGGCAAAACTCTGCTTTTAGATTGCTGTTCGATTATTCTTGATTTTTCTTTTTCACCAATAGCATAAATAATCACTTCTCGCCAGGTAAAAAAAAAATTTGATCTAAAAAAGAAAGTCTCAGAGAAAAATTAAAAAGAGGTTATTCAAAAACAGGGAATAAAACGCGATTTCGCTTTTTAGTCTTTTTTTCCACTTTTATCACCATGAGAATGAAATGACAGGAAGGTCTTCTTATGGTAAAAAGGTGTGTATTTGCCCCTTGTGTAAAAGAAATATCTCAAATTATTGTAGTGGGAGTTAAAAAAATCTTTTTAAGTCCGCTGATCATCTAATTTTTTTTTCTTTT
>JAPMOR010023345.1:0-15556 GCA_026543865.1 Argiope aurantia | reverse complement strand
TTTTTAGAGACAATTCTGCAATTGAGACGAATATTACTTTCGTATTCCAGTTCAAGTAAAATATTTTTTTCTTCATAGCTCACGTGGCACAGTTTTAAAGAAACATCTTTTAGTTTAAAACGATAGTTTAATTTGAAGATGAAATGAAATTTTAAATTATGGCTTGAATGATTCAGAAATTTTCTATATCAAGTAGAAATAAGTTTAACATTTAATTTTTAATTTAATTCCTAAGCGAAAGATTAATTTAAGGTATTTTTTATTTTTCGAATCGGCTGAAAATTATTCTTTGTCATAGCTATTTTTCAGAATCCGGCAAGAAAACCAGATGAAAGGCTTGGACGTATGACTTCTGTATGACAATGCTGTAATGCTGTCAAAATGGATATCATCTTCACATCGAGACGTTGCTGCTTTTTTATTTGGCAATAAGTTAAAGAAGCGAGATAAAAACATTTTAATAAAATGTTAAAAACGTTAAGCTCCATCAATGAAATTAAAATAGATTATAATGGCACAACTCATGTGGAAGCAAGATGTAAATATTTTGATAAGATGTTAAAAACGTTACCCTCAATCAATGAAATTAAAATACATTTTAACGGCACAACTCGTGTGGATCTTACTAAATGTATTTATAATTAATTCTGTAGGATTAGATTAGATTAAATAGGTTAGATTAAAATAGAGATGGTTATATTATATCTTTAGGATTAGATGTATAGTAATTTAGGCATAGATATTTAGAAAGATTCACACGATTATAAGTCTCTTTTCCACTTTTTGTAAACCAAAGTCCTTTTCTGAAACGATTATCGGCACATTATAAGTATTTAAAACTGATTTTTTTATCGGCAGCATTTATTAAGAAACTTTACTTTAAAACTAAATTGTATCTCATACATCGAAATGAACGTCGAAATTCATTATTATAATTTAATGGTATTATTCTCCGTATTGATAAAAATTAAATTTTAAAAAACTATACATTTGTTGTATTATTTAATATCTTGTACAATAAAACGAATCGTCATTCTATAAAATGTATAAAAGTAATAATGGCATCGAAGAATTTGTAAAAGTGCTCTGAAAATCATGTAAGGAACTTGATACATAGTACTACAAACGAATTTTAAACAATTTGCAAACCAAAGTTTATGCTAAAATTCTGCTTAAATTGTTTTCTCAAATGTTTGATTGTATTTCATGTTAAAACAAACTTTTATCACAATTTAATGTTTCTTTCATAACTGTTCCATTAAAATAAATTTGTTTAAACTTATGTTTTCGATAACTTCACCATTTATCATATTATTGAGTCATCTAATTATTATGTAAGGTAAGGGTATTTATTGTATCTGATTTTAGGTAATGTTTTGATTTAAAGAATGTTTCTATATTTTTAAATGCCGTAATCCCTTACAAATCGTTTGATTTTCAAAAATGTTTACCCTATTTGTCGAATTCTGGGTTATTAGATTAAGGAACAGCACTCAAATATACAAGATGTTTCTTCACCGGTAGATATAACTTTCGCTTATCAATACTTTAAATCGGTACCAATCGAATCGTGGTTTCCATGTTGTTTCACTTAAGGCTGTCAGGAATCTGTGAACTTGAAAGGAAAAGATCGAACTCATCCTCTATGATAAACTTAAAATGAATTGATTACCATCCAAAATAAAATATTTTAATAATTTTCAGATAATCCTCCTTTGTCGCAAATTGGGAAATCGCTTCAATCTAAACCGACGGGTAAAAAACTTGGATTTGAAGTTCTTCATTTTCAGTTGAAAGTATGATTTCCAGCTTAATTAATATAATATAAAATAATCTTTAAAATCCGTTATTTCTCATGTATAAGAAGAAACTAGACAATCGCTGAGAACAAATAATGAATGCGGAAATTGTTTTGAAGAGAGCCAAAAGTGTGGTTGATCAGGAAAGTTGAATCTTTCAAATGAAAATTTTTGCTTCATCTACAAAAATAGCGTGCTGCATCGAATTATCTTAAAACTAACGGACTTCAGATAATACCTTTTATTATAGTGTGGGTACATAGCACTTTCTGAACGCAAAGTCGCATTTGAACTAGAGCATATTGATAAATAAAATCATTTTGAGAAAGAAATGATTAAGAAAATTGAACACAGTAATGTATTCGGTATTTTCCTCGGGAATCGTGATGACGGGTCCGTCATTCTTCAGCTCCAATCTTGACACGCATATTTTAGTCTCCACAATCTTCATGACTGGATCTTGAATATTTTTGAATTTAATTAATGTAAATGTAATGGTGTTTTGTATCGTAATGCACATATGTATTAATTTTCAGATTATTTTTACTTGAATGATGCATAATTTTGATTTTAAATGGAAACAAAGTTAGTGTAATTTAGAATTCGACCATTTTCTTTTTAAAAGCCTTCTCTTGTTTAGAAATGTAACAGGTATGAAAGAGATTTTATGCATCACGAAAGTGAACCTCAAAATCAAAGTCTCCTCACAACACTAATGTGCTTTTTTCCCCTCACGGAAAGGCATTTCAAATTATTGATATTCACACATTTGGCCAAAGTAAAAATTTCTCAACCTGAATGGCGAATTTCTTTAACTTCAACCTTAGTTATGGAGGAAATGGCAAATAATTCTGTGAATTATTAATCACATAGAGAAATTAAAGTTGGATAGGTTCATTAAGGCAAAAGGATACAAATATATGAAGTTTCAAAAATCTTGAAAAATTATTTCTTCAAATTCATATTCATGACTTCAATATATTTTAAATAAAGCAGATTCTTATGTTCCAAGCATTTTAAAATCTTGAAATTCTTCCGCATGGTCTCTCATGGAACCTATTCTGTAACTTGGATTGCTGCAGGTTTTTTATCGTAAAATATAATTTTAGGGACATTTTTAATTCTATTGCTTGATTGTGCATCATTATTTAATGTCTGGTTTTATATATCTGACATATATGAGTGTCTTTACTTAGATTATGACATGCAATTTGGATTAAGAATTGCTAAGGTAATTTTTCAATTGTCGCGTAATTGTTTCGACCTTTTTCGATTTGAGATTCGAACCAAAAGTTCTACTCTTAGAAAGAAAGAAATTACTTAATAACAGTTACCTTAAGTTACTACTTGTTATGCAAGATCGATTTTGGGATTTATGTTTAAGAAAAATCTCAGTAATTCCTTTAAACTAGCAACTTTAAAGGATATGTTTTATATCTTCAATAACGCAAAATGATGGTTTAAAGTTAGCTTTAAACTGCAACTTTCAAGTAATAAGTATCATTTCATATGTGTCAAAATTAATAATTCTGTATATTATAGTTAAATTCTCAACTATGCAATATAATTTAGAAATACGTAACGAAGTAAGAGGCGTTTGTACTTCTGAAAGGGAATGTTGTCTTGGAGTGAGGCAAAATTACTGATATTAATATTGAATATTCAGTTTAAAAGTAATCGTTAGAAATAGGATTTCTGTCCAAGTACGAAATAGGGATATGCAAACAGAATCTCATGAATATGTAGTTTTATACACTGATATTATTCTTTCAATGTATTTATTTACAAAGGTCCATATTTTTCTAACATTTGTATGTCCGCTTAAATGAACCTTTTTATTCTGTCCGGTTATCTTGCTGAAATGCTGTTTCCACTGAAATTTTTTTCGCGCGATATTCACACGTGTTCTTCTCATGTCACTAATAATAATTTATTAGAAGCAGAAAAATTATTATCGTGAAAAGACTTTTTTTTATCTAAAATAAGTAGAATCCATAATTTTAAATTTTTTTAACTGATTATAAACAATATGTTGTTGGTGATACAATAATCGTAATAAAGTACTTCGTATATTTGCAATAGACTCGGATAGACAGTGAAGGGAAAGAAAAGGCCCCCCTCCCCAGCTAGGAGAAGAATTTCTAACGGGTGTGATGCAAATAAGAGAATTATAAAGATGACAACAGTTTTGCTTATTCGTTGTTTTCTGAAATGGTACACTAGGATTCCGGAAAGAGTAATTCATAATCTTATGGAAAAAATTGTTTCTTATGGAAAAAGTCTGATTTCTATTAGTTTCACCGGTTCTAAATTTTGTCAAACATAGACACAGATGACTTAGAGATTTTCTATCATGTTTGATATTCGATATTATATAATTATTATCTTTAGGGAAAGTCGTTTACTTTCCCTTCAGTAAGTAAATTTAACCATTCAATAGGTAAGTCAACAAGCCATTGAATGATCCTCGGCATTTAAAAACAATTACCATTGAAGAGTGTAGATTGCAGTGTAAGAAATCAAGAACATGATAGATCAGAATGATTTGCTTTAAGGCAGGTTGGCTTTGAAAACTTAATTTCTAGATAATATTTGAAATTTGAAGAGTTGGTTGCCCAACGTATCGAGTTAACTGGCTGCGACTATTCTATACATTAGTTATCTATCGAAAAGTATGTCTTGGTTCCTCTAGTAAAATTGTGGCACGAACGCCTTATCGGAAAGATGTCATTTCAGCCATTTTAAACAAATTATTTCCCGAAATTATGAATGGCGATTTAAAACCAAATTGTTCCGTATATCCGAAACTGCTTTTTTATAAACGTGCGATAGGGTATATTTTTATCAATGGAAAGAAACTGCAAACATCCGAGTTCGTAATCTTCCAGAGGACAATAAAACTTTTGATGAGCTTTTGTAAAAGGGTGAAATCTTTGCAACTTTGCTAAAAATGAAATGAAATCGGAATGAAAAAATTAGAATTTTATATTCCAAATTGCTTTACCATCATCATTTAAAGTGTAATTTTGTTACATTAGATAATATTTGTAGCAGAATTATCCCAAGAAAGAGAAAAATACTCTTTAATTGATTTAATTTAAAGCTGCCATTAATGTTTCTCTTTATGCTGCCATTAACCGTTTGTTGTCAGAATTTTTCCAGTCCCCGAATAAAAATGATTGTGAAGGTTAAAATGATAGTTTAATAACGTCGGAGTATAAATAATAGAGTCACAGTCATTTCCTTCAGAACTAGTAAAATAAACTAGTATTATTTTGTACAGTAGTGCCGAGGCATCCCCCCCCCCCTTAATGTTTGTGTCACAAGAGAAAAGTTCTTAATTCTGATGGATGGCAAGCGAAAAAAAATCTCAAGCCATCTTTATATTTCCATATTTTTCTATGACTCATAGATTGTATTAAAAGTTTAATTTATCGACTGTTTTGATCCTCTACAAGTTAATAGTAAGAAAATCCAATATCTAAAAAGCGTTTTCAATTAAAGTTATAGTTGATATCGGTTTCCCAATTTCTGAAAACCAAATAAGCTATATTTATAAAGAGTGATCTTAAATAATTAAGCAAAATGCCTCTGTGGTAGCAAATCACTAGAGCTAGTGGGCTAGTTTTGTTCATTAAATCACGCATACATTGAACAGTGTGAATTATCTTATCTGTACATATTTCAGCTGAATGAGAAAAGGCGCGAGAAAATACCGATAAGTTGAGGATTGTTTTGTAAAACGGCGAGTTTGGAGATGGAGATTTGAAATTTAAAGTCCTGTCTGATTTCATAAAAGGAAGTTCCCGTCATTATAATTGTAGAATTGAAGCGCAATCGGTCGAAGCTTTTATTTCTCTAACTCCAATCATACTTTCCGACAGTTTTGGTACTTCCAAAGCTATTAAAATTATTTCACCTCGATCCGTACTGCATAAAAGTGACTCAATTAATTGGTATTAAAAGGCACTAGCTCCATAGGAAATTTTAATATCGAATCTAGAAATTAATGCTCGTTTTGTTTGAATACCCATCTTAAAACACAAGCAACGAGAGAGGAAAATATTTTCCTCTCAAGCTTTTAGTGATAAACTGTCGTTTGGAATTTTTTATTGATCATTGAAACCCCGATTTATCAGAAAGACTAATCAAGCTCTAAAACGACTCTTCTATCAACCGTACAAAACAGAAGTTTAAAACTTCCAATTGCGGGAATTAATGAAGAAAGAGATTTTAGAGTAAAATGCATGTCATTAATAGTATGAATTCAGATACTGAAGGGAGGACCAGTATCGTTTTTCAAAATGTCATACCTCATTACAGGCGTTTTGATAAATATTCATGATACAGGGTATGCCGTAAGTGAATTAATTTGATTATCTCGCTGTCTACATCTGTTGTAAAGAAATTCCGCATACAAATGGAAATAACTCGTATATCTTAACCATTGCGAGGAAAATGATTGTCGCGGTCCATATTCTAAAAAATTGAAACATGTAGAAATTGTTTTCGAAAGTCGACTGCTTAAATGAATAACAATCGAATCGTAACAATACTCGAGAACAACGTAGAGACGTAAAACTCCCTTTGCCTGGTGTAGTACGACAGCTCAAAATACGACCGATATCAATATTAAAAATACCCGACTGGAGACATGCCCATGCAAACATAGAGATGCGAGGCTTCAAGGAATAAAAATTCTAACCTACAGAGAACAATTTACCATCTTTCGCTTACTGGCAAAACTACGGTACACATCTCCGTTGCGTCATCCTAGCGCAATTTTAGAAATATCTGAACAAACCACATTACAACTTTTCTATATATGATAATGCAGCTTTGAGTAACATGCGCAACTTACTTGAGTCTTGGACCATTTACTATCATCAAGATTCTTACGGTTCTCAATACTTCCCGCAACCATTTTAAGTTAAAAAAAATACGATATAAAATTATCTTGGAAAAATTGAGATACATGGAAATCCCTTTGCCTGGTGTAGTACTACAAAAAGTGTTTTAAGACCAAACATGAAATTAAGAATAAGAATGCATATCATGCTCCGACATCGGATATTAAGGAGAATCTAAGAGAGCATTGAAAGAGATTTTAAATTGATACAACAGGAGGGCTAACACATAGCTATTCCATGACAAATCTCACACTTTCGAACCCTGGTCACATGACGGAAAAGAATTTTAAATAAATGGAGGGCAATTGGCGACTTCATTCTTACTTTTCCGAAACATCGCACTAGAACCTCATTTAAAGGGTGCTTGCTATATAATAGTTTGATCGTAGATAACGAAATGGAAAAATGTACAGTGTGGTCGAAATTCAGCGGAGGGGAAAGAAACACGACCGGATCAACCAGAGGTGGTTCTATGACGGCGCCGATCATTTACTTGCAGCATAAGAAAAGCGAATAGACTATCATTAATAAGTATTGAGGTCTCCTATTGCTTGTTGTAACAAATTTGCCCTCTGAGAATGCGAAAATTACTTTCGAAAAAATAATAACTGCAGCGACGCAAGGGCCAGTTAAAGGCCTTCACGAATGTAAAGGGTTTGAACCTTTGGTTGGTGGTCGTTTAACAGCTGACTTTTAAATTCGAAAATTTTGTATACAGTTTTTAACCATTTTTCTTTGCTTTTACAAATATCACTATGAATTACGCACGTCATCTTTGCTGCGGTTTCATTTTAACTCATTATTATGCTTGTTTCTGCCTTTATGGAAAGTGAGGGAGATTATAGAAGTAACTATTAATAGACCCTGAGCAATTGATTAAATTTACACAAAGCCAATGCTCGACTGACTATCCGGGGGCAAGAGGAAGATGAGACTGCAATGAATCGGAAGTAATATTATAATCAAGCAGGTGAGAAAAACAAGTGATGCTTTGTATCCATAAATATTGCCGAACTAAATAAATTCTCAGCCTTGTTCTACTACTTCCAATGATAAATTTATGAAAAAAGAATGTAATAACATTTGGCTAATATTTCTTTCTATATATACGGAAGAAGTATACCATCACTGCTACTAATTCGATGAAAAGGCCCGATTATGCATCACTCGCATGCAGCTCATAAAAAAGCGTCTGAATGCGAATGATGATGGTGCAAGCTTCATTAATTTTGAATGAGCTTAGTTTATTTTGATACTACATTATCTTTATAATTCTATTTTAATGCTATGCGAAAAATACAGCCTTTCAACAAGGAACAAGCATTTGATTTCTATACTAGATAAACTCGTTAAATGTGAATGCTCACTGTCTATAAATTAAACAAACAGCTAACCAATGACGATATCCAAATATCATATTTCGTTAATGAAGCAACTGAAAAATTGCCTTATTTTCAAATCTATCAACTCAATAACTTATTATTGTGGTAGAATAGAGTGCAAAAGTTTTCTTTTATGCGTCCACTCAAAAGAGAATTAATCTTTCTAAATCAAGATTATTTCCATATAAAATTTAAAAGCTTATTATAATTAAATATTTTAATATGAATTATACTGGTGCTATTTTGAAACACCGCTCTTTAAAATATAGGTTACTGAGTTACGTATTGTTTAGCTTTGGATGTACAGCCGATAAAAAGCGAGTAGGGATATATTTCATTCTAATTTTCCTGGCTGTTGAATTGTTCAGCTTAAAGGGAAAGTAAGACACACATTACACACACCTACTGACAACGTATCATTCGCATTCAGCTCATAAAGCAAAAGTGTCTGAATGCGAGAGAATACGTGTCCACACGATTTCTTTCTCCAGTTTCTTTTGTTGGAGAATAGATATAAACTTTTAAATTACATCAGACATATTTCACAATTCTTCAAATCGGATTACAAAAATAAAACAGAAAAAAAAAACAAATTATCAAAAAATGCACTTGGATTGTCCAATCTCATTGAATACAGTCAATAATAGTTCGAATCAAAAGATGCAGAATAAATTCATGAATTGTTCTTAAAAGTTTACGATAAGTGCTTCGTTTTCCTCCTAATTCCCTTGAACTTATTATGATGATGTCCAAGTTTGAGAAGTTTCTGATGACACTAAAAAAAATTGAATAAAAAAATCCATCTGTCAGTAATATTATAGTTCCTTTTTGAAGAGTCATGAAGGATATTTCAGGTAAATCTTTGCCGTTTTGAACAGTGTCTCGATGACGTGAACGATACCCGAATCCTTCTCTCTCTGTCGTAATTTTGAAGTTGCTCCAAATAATAAATAAACCACATTTCTTTCTAAGAATACGGTAGACGCTTCCTTCAGCTTGAAAGAGAAAATGGCTCATTATTGCTTTTCTGTCGATTCATCTATAGTTGGCTTTGGTTCTGATCGCTTCCGTGACATCAGAGGCAGGGAGAAAAGAAAAATAATTAATAATACGCATGCAAAATAACAAGAAGATACGTTGTTTATCCTGAATGTGGGTTTCTCGCTCCACCATCAGATGGCAAAGCATACATTAGGCACATTGTGGAGATTTAAGAAATGGCAGACTCCGCAATCATTTCTAGCAGATATCAGGAAGCAAAGTTTTACTGAACCAAATAAAAAAAATCTGTAGTATACTGTACTGAAATTTGTAGTATACTTTATTAAGCATTTGTTCTAGGGATGAAACTGATCTGAATAGTTATGGCTCCTAACCCACGTAACATACTTCTCTGACATGAGTCTAAGAAGTGACTCCGAGGCATCAGTTCCTCGACTCGTGTTCTGCATTTAAGAGGCCTATCCTAATAAAGCGCGTCTGTTGCTGAAAGATTGCGGAATTTGTTCCGATTGACAAGGATTTAGATAAAATTCTCTTTCCCCCATACAGGAATTTATTTACTGGATTATTCTTGTAAAAATTGCCAAGTTCCGTTATTAAAAGTATATTTAAAAATAATTACAGAATTTTTTAAAGAAATACTACAATTTTTTCAGAGCGATTGTGAAAAAATTGTGCGTGAAAAATTATTCTTACAAGGAAATTAAAATTGCAAAGACGCAAGTCTAGTTAACTCATCGCTTTTAATAAAATTGGAATGAATTATATTTTCAGAATATTACATTTTTGTTTAGCTCATCAATATGAGACTGTATTTTTCTATATAATTAGATGACACTCTTTCATTTGGAAATAACATCGAATAGCTTGAAGTCCATAGAATAGATGAAAATTTTAAGGATTTCCATCATTTTTATACTGAGCTGTAAATGAATGAATGGTTTCAATGTTCCGATTCGAAGAATGAACCGGTTATGGGATTAAGAGGGTTTGCATTTTTATCGCAATGCCAGAATAAGATGAGTAAAACTTCTTAGAATTTTCGCAACTTTCTCTCTTTCCTGAGAAATGCTAAAGATATTAAAATAATGAAAACAATTCAGATGGAAATAATATAAATTTTGTTACTTTACAAAAGAAAATAAGGCATAATAATAAGAAAAATTTTAAAAATGATTTATGGAATATTTAAGAATTTCTTTATTATTTTTAAAAGCTTATAACAATTTGGTCTAGAAACCACGAACATTTTTGACTGTCCAAATCCTATTGGTTTACTGTGGAGAAGGTGGAACTGCTTTGAAGAAAAGAAAAAAAAATACGCTGTTATGAGATTGGAAAAGCATTTCAGGATATAAACTTCTTCTCAATTTACGATACTGGCCTATCTCGCCATTGAAGTTTGTCATTTCTTAGACAAATTATATCATTCTGTATATTTATTTACTTTCAGTGAACAACATCTCGAATTATATTCCCGAATCAGATATACAAGAAACATTATATTTTCTGAGATTAAATCTAAGTTAAGTGATCAGCTAAGAGTGGCCGAGAGAACTCATCATTTTTCACTAAACCTGTGGCATTCGTCTCTCTGAAACCGTCTCGCGTACTCTCCTATAGAGGCGTTATCCCAAAGAAAGCCTTGCATGTCATTGGCGTGCAATTATTACGATACATTAACTTTTCGCTTGAATTTAGCATTTTTATTGAATCTCTCTTGTCATTCTTTCTGATTCATTTGGCGATTAATCCCTGCCATGTGGTTAACAGTATTCGAAAATCTATTTCACGTTTCCTACCAGCTTCGAGAGAATTTTTCTTAACTGACTGAACCAAAATTATTCGAAAAATTACACACTAAATTTGATATAAACTGCGTTTTTGAGTTATTGCGTTAACATGTTTCTAAAAGTACAGACGGTCCACCACTTCTTGGATTCATCTCCATATTTGACAAGTGTGACCTTTATTGATAGTAAGCTTATGTACCAAATTTAAATGATCTAGCTCTCTCTGATTTCTCTGATTTATAGTTTTCTGTGTTCAATTATGCCCGAAAAGCCGGACTTCTTGTGAAATGTGTTCTTCTTATTCAAAGTTTGATAGAAATCTGTTGCAAAGATCGTGTATCCATTTTCAGTCGTCTAAGCTGAGAGAGTTTTTGAGTTATCTTTGTCACAGTCTGACAAATGGACATTTTCGAAAAATGTGTTTTTTAAACTTAAGGTGTTCTGAAATGTGAAGATTTTTTAAAATCTCCATCTCGAATTTTTTGATAGTTACTATATTTTCTCTATACTATATTTACTAGAATGTAAAAAAATAATGTCCTTTATTACATAAATAGCCTAAAGGGTTCTATTTTTAAGAAATACAGATAGAGTTATAAGCTTTAATTGTTTTTGAACCAACAATGTAAAAAGTTGCATTTTCCCAACATTGCGCTTAACCTTTAAATAAGGAAGCGCATAAACAAAAATATAAATGAATTCCCAAATTTCTTTAAGGCCTACTGAAGACGAATTAATCATTAGCAAAAAACTATGGTTTTGATAATTAAACTTCTGGATGTATCATTATATATGTATGTTTTCCTGGATAGTTTCTTTTCTATATAATGAAGAAGCCCCCTAGCTCAACGATTATTCAAACTTCGTCCCCTCTTGAAATGATGAGGTAATTCGCCTGCGATTAACAGCTGTTGCCCAACATATTAATTATATATATTTAATCATATTAACCGACTTTGAGGCATTGCTTATTATTACAACCAAAGAATGAGCTGTTTTAAATAAGCATGGAGCATGGTGAATAGGAACGTTTGCTTGCAAAATGGCGAAATAAATTCGGGGAATAGATGCAATTGATGATGATAGGACGCTGTTAATTTGTTTTTATTTATACGATAATAATTTAAATGAAAGCTTGAAGGAAGTAAGTGACTGTTGATGATGTTGAAAGGGGTTAAAAGCTCTTCTTTGAATAAAAATAGCGAATTCGGTAAAATGGTCGACCTTGTAGAGGTATTTCTTCGTCTCTTTTTATAGGAGAAAAAAAAAACTCTATAAAGTTAATTTTTTGAGATTTCATACGAAAATTGGAGATTATGTTATATCTTGAGTTCAGGAGTTTTCATGGAAAAAGAAATCTGAAGAAAGTGATATGGGAGTAGGGATCATAGAAAACTGTCGAGTTAACTTCCGTAGAGAATAGGGGTTAGCGTTTTTGAAATTTCTCTTGAAACTGAGTTGTGATAAGAGGAAAATGGTCATCGATGGTGTATCTAGACTCATAAAATTTTACACGAATTCAAAATTGGCAAAATTATAAGAGTGGTGGTTCTAGAAGAACTCATTTCTAATAATTTAATTATAATAATTCTTATTATTTTAATATATTAACAAGCTACACTCGTAGATTATTTTTTCGTCTACTGTATTGAGAACATATTAATTTAGCCACATGTATGAATTTTAATGAATTGCAGCTCACCACAACCAAAGAAAATATGGTTTTAAATTATACTGGCAATATAGAAATAGAGCAGCACCATTGCGTTGTTGTGTGCTTTAATTGACGAAAAACTCGGTTCAGCTTTTGAAGCTGGGTTAAATTTTTATTTTGTGATATTTTTTATAAATGGATAACTTTGTCAATTCTTTTCATCTTATTCCAATGAATTATATGTGAGATTTTTCTCCAAATCGGAGTGTTTTAAAGTGTTGGTGACTACAGATGGCGTGCAAGGAAATAATGTGTCTTCATATGAATTAAATCTACAAAATCGGATTAGTGCTCAGATCTACGAATGTAATTTTTCTTATTATTTTAAATATATGAACCATTCCCTTTAGGTGCCCCGCTATTTAATAACCACTTTATTAACAAAGAAAATATTGCTTTATACTCTACCTGCGCAACAATTTGGATCTTTTCTCGCTAATTGATGAAAACACTTATAAAATATTGATATAGTTTTTCAGGTTGAGTCTCATAAGATTCTTATTTTGAGATATCCCTCGAAAATGGAGCACAGTAATAAAGGTGGGATTAAATGGCTATTTTTTATATATTGAAAATATCACGAGAGTTTACAGGAAACAATAATTGAAGCTTAGTAAAGAGCGTGGACTGCAGAGCACATTATTCTTTGATTGTTTTGTTTCACCTTTGATGAGAATGGACAGGAAAGAAATGCTTCGGAATTATCTAACGAAAATGAAAGCTAGTGATGGACTTAAGAACATTTATGGAATAAGGAGTAATATTCAGTTTTTTTTTAGGATTTAATAACTGGTGAAATCAGACCAATCATATAGACTGAAGGAATCTATAGTTGCTTTTTTTTGCAGGAGAATGCATTATTGTGCAGTAATCAAGTATCTATCGAAACCGGTTTCTGTTGGAAAGGTATGGTGAACACAGATCCTTTCTGTATTTCTTGAGATCTCATATGAAATAAAAACTAACGAAATAGGATCAGCGAGTGTAGCGAGGAAACATTTATTATTTATTTTGAATATACTGTACGATGTAAATAAATTTTGAAAAATCAGTTTATTTTTAAAAAATGAATTAAAGACAATACAAAAATAAGCACATTCCTGTTCCAACGAAAATATTTTAACAAGAAGCTAAAGAACGAAAATATGCACATATTTGAGAATTTTCAAAAATTGATAATTTATTATGTTACCAATATTTTATCGGCAAGCTATTAGACTTTTGCTCAAGCGCATTTAATAAATTCCAATACAAGGAAAGGAAGTCGGCGTAGGATCTTTCAATTGATTGTTTTAATGTGAAACCCTTTCTCTGAAGCACCAGCTTTCGGTTGATTGGAAAACGATTTCGGGATCAGGCGATGTTCCCAATCTGGACTCGTTTTCTGGTTTATTGAGTCCGTTTCATTGGTGTCATTTATAATAACGATGTCTTTCATTTTCCATCGATCAGTGACAACGTGTTATAACAAGTACTCTATCTCTCACAGTTTTCATGTGAATTTATTGATCTCAAAATGGTACTTTAGCGAAAATTTTATAAAACTTTTAAACCGGTTTGAAACGATTTTTAAAGTAACATAAAGCATAAGGCATCAGCCAACATTTCTCCTTGTTTCGTTTGTATATCAAGGGAGCGAAGGCATCCGATCTCTGTGATTGCAAACAAAATAGGATGCCGAATCAGTTTTGCATTCTGCTTTGGAGAGGGGATTCTATACAGTGTTGCTTTTGTTTTGGAAGCGATATAATGGAATGGATTCGTAGTTTCTTATTTTATAATTGAATATTCCACACAAATGTGATAAATAGGAAAATTGCGTTCCAAACTCTTTTTTCAACCTTAGAATATTAACCAATGTCTTATTGAACCTTTTAGGCAAACCATTTATTGCACGATGATAGGATGTCAAAATTAGATTATTTATATTGCAGAGACAAAAGAGTCTTGCTCAATATTTTAGGCAGAAATCTAGTTCTCCTATTTACTTACGTAATTTTTGTGGTTGCTTTCTTCATACTTTCTAAAGCACCTCGATGCTGGCAAGTGCTGATGCGATAGCATATTGAGTCAAATAATCAGTGCAAATAATGTGTTCATGTTTTTTAATCATGTTTTGCATGCAAAGAATCATGTTTTTTCTAAAATACGCTTAAAGAAACGATTTAAAAGATTGGTTCCAATCCTCTGATAGTCTGCCTGTAGGTGGAATTTTATTGCTGATGTAAGCCATGCTTCATTCTTTAAAAAGTGGAAAAGGCGTTGAAGAGATCAAGATGAAAATGCATCCAATGAAACGCTTACTAAGCTGTCAAAGATAACAAATACTGAATTTTTCGGTCATCTTCATTCATTTCTATTTACCAACAGTCAGAAAAAATATTTATGAATGATAAACAATTGGCACCTTTTAAATTATCCAATATAATTTCAATTCTATAAATTTCTTTCTTCTATAAACCTTTAAGTCGGCGATGGATTAAGCAATGATGCGACATTTTCCATTTTGACTAATTAATGAATACCAAGATCCTGAAAATGCACTCGTGAATGTTCCCACGGACATGAAAATTCTGGAATAAACCTCCATCAAAACCTTCTCTCTACTTCCTCTTGTATTACCTTCCTCTCAGCTGCATTAATTCTCTGCACTATTTGACTGATAGGTAAAATGCTTCTCGTATTTAATCGGTATTTTAAAGTATTTTATGCTTATCCTGGTTTAAAATTTCCGGATACTGAAGCTGCACCTTTATCAACAGTTCTATTTTTTTGATATTTGGACCTTGTGCTATCGCTTGCGGAGTTTTTATTCATCCAAGGTGAGTTCTTCTTATCTTCAGAACTGCTCTTCTAACTAATATATTCAGCCTATCTGACGCATGTGCTAATGAAGGAAATGGGAATTAGTTTGAAAATGTACAACCTGTTAATTTTTTTCCCATCGTTTTTAAGG